>CAKAJA020000674.1:0-100570 GCA_916610235.2 Lasioglossum morio | reverse complement strand
GTTATGTGTTATGAGTTATGCGTTATGCGTTATGCGTTATGCGTTATGCGTTATGCGTTATGGGTTATCCGTTATGCGTTATCCGTTATGAGTTTTGCGTTATGCGTTATGCGTAATGCGTTATGCGTTATGCGTTATGGGTTATGCGTTATGCGTTATGCGTTATGCGTTATGCGTTATGCGTTATGCGTTATGCGTTATGGGTTATCCGTTATGCGATATGCGTTATCCGTTATGCGTTATGCGTTATGCGTTATGCGTTATGCGTTATGCGTTATGCGTTATGCGTTATGCGTTATGCGTTATGCGTTATGCGTTATGCGTTATGCGTTATGCGTTATGCGTTATGCGTTATGCGTTATGCGTTATGCGTTATGCGTTATGCGTTATGCGTTATGCGTTATGCGTTATGCGTTATGTGTTATCCGTTATGAGTTATGAGTAATGCGTGATCCGTTATGCGTTATGCGTTATGAGTAATGCGTGATCCGTTATGCGTTATGCGTTATGAGTAATGCTTGATCCGTTACGCGTTATGCGTTATGCGTTATGCGTTATGGGTTATGCGTTATGTGTTATGAGTTATGCGTTATGCGTTATGCGTTATGCGTTATGGGTTATGAGTAATGCGTGATCCGTTATGCGTTATGAGTTACGCGTAATGCGTTATGCGTTATGCGTTATGGGTTATGCGTTATGTGTTATGAGTTATGCGTTATGCGTTATGCGTTATGCGTTATGCGTTATGGGTTATGAGTAATGAGTGATCCGTTATGCGTTATGCTTTATGCGTTATGAGTTACGCGTAATGCGTTATGCGTTATGCGTTATGGGTTATGCGTTATGTGTTATGAGTTATGCGTGATGCGTTATGCGTTATGCGTTATGCGTTATGGGTTATCCGTTATGCGTTATCCGTTATGAGTTTTGCGTTATGCGTTATGCGTTATGAGTTGTGCGTTATGCGTTATGCATTGTGCGTTATGGGTTATGGTTTATGCGTTATGCGTTATGGGTTATCCGTTATGCGTTATCCGTTATGCGTTATGCGTTATGCGTTATGCGTTATGCGTTATGCGTTATGCGATATGCCTTATGCGTTATGCGTTATGCGTTATGCGTTATGCGTTATGCGTTATGCGTTATGCGTTATGCGATATGCGTTATGCGTTATGCGTTATGCGTTATGCGTTATGCGTTATGCGTTATGCGTTATGCGTTATGCGTTATGCGTTATGCGTTATGCGTTATGCGTTATGCGTTATGCGTTATGCGTTAGTAGTAATGCGTGATCCGTTATGCGTTATGCGTTATGCGTTATGCGTTATGCGTTATGCGTTATGCGTTATGCGTTGTGAGTTATCCGCTATGCGTTATGCGTTTTGCGTTATGCGTTATGCGTTATGCGTTGTGCGTTATGCGTTATGCGTTATGCGTTATAGGTTATGCGTTATGTGTTATGCGTTGTGCGTTATGCGTTATGCGTTATAGGTTATGCGTTATGTGTCATGCGTTATGCGTTATGCGTTATGCGTTATGCGGTATGCGTTATGCGTTATGCGTTATGCGTTATGCGTTATGCGTTATGCGTTATGCGTTATGCGTTATGCGTTATGCGTTATGCGTTATGCGTTATGCGTTATGCGTTATGCGTTATGCGTTATGCGTTATGCGTTATGCGTTATGCGTTATGCGTTATGTGTTATCCGTTATGAGTTATGAGTAATGCGTGATCCGTTATGCGTTATGCGTTATGAGTAATGCGTGATCCGTTATGCGTTATGCGTTATGAGTAATGCTTGATCCGTTACGCGTTATGCGTTATGCGTTATGCGTTATGGGTTATGCGTTATGTGTTATGAGTTATGCGTTATGCGTTATGCGTTATGCGTTATGGGTTATGAGTAATGCGTGATCCGTTATGCGTTATGCTTTATGCGTTATGAGTTACGCGTAATGCGTTATGCGTTATGCGTTATGGGTTATGCGTTATGTGTTATGAGTTATGCGTTATGCGTTATGCGTTATGCGTTATGCGTTATGGGTTATGAGTAATGAGTGATCCGTTATGCGTTATGCTTTATGCGTTATGAGTTACGCGTAATGCGTTATGCGTTATGCGTTATGGGTTATGCGTTATGTGTTATGAGTTATGCGTGATGCGTTATGCGTTATGCGTTATGCGTTATGGGTTATCCGTTATGCGTTATCCGTTATGAGTTTTGCGTTATGCGTTATGCGTTATGAGTTGTGCGTTATGCGTTATGCGTTATGCGTTATGCGTTATGCGTTATGCGTTATGCGTTATGCGTTATGCGTTATGCGTTATGGGTTATCCGTTATGCGTTATCCGTTATGCATTATGCGTTATGCGTTATGCGTTATGCGTTATGCGTTATGCGATATGCCTTATGCGTTATGCGTTATGCGTTATGCGTTATGCGTTATGCGTTATGCGTTATGCGTTATGCGATATGCGTTATGCGTTATGCGTTATGCGTTATGCGTTATGCGTTATGCGTTATGCGTTATGCGTTATGCGTTATGCGTTATGCGTTATGCGTTATGCGTTATGCGTTATGCGTTATGCGTTATGCGTTAGTAGTACTGCGTGATCCGTTATGCGTTATGCGTTATGCGTTATGCGTTATGCGTTATGCGTTATGTGTTATGCGTTGTGAGTTATCCGCTATGCGTTATGCGTTTTGCGTTATGCGTTATGCGTTATGCGTTGTGCGTTATGCGTTATGCGTTATGCGTTATAGGTTATGCGTTATGTGTTATGCGTTGTGCGTTATGCGTTATGCGTTATAGGTTATGCGTTATGTGTCATGCGTTATGCGTTATGCGTTATGCGTTATGCGGTATGCGTTATGCGTTATGCGTTATGCGTTATGCGTTATGCGTTATGCGTTATGCGTTATGCGTTATGCGCTATGGGTTATGAGTAATGCGTGATCCGTTATGCGTTATGCTTTATGCGTTATGAGTTACGCGTAATGCGTTATGCGTTATGCGTTATGGGTTATGCGTTATGTGTTATGAGTTATGCGTTATGCGTTATGCGTTATGCGTTATGGGTTATCCGTTATGCGTTATCCGTTAAGAGTTTTGCGTTATGCGTTATGCGTTATGAGTTGTGCGTTATGCGTTATGCGTTATGCGTTATGCGTTATGCGTTATGCGTTATGCGTTATGCGTTATGCGTTATGTGTTATCCGTTATGAGTTATGAGTAATGCGTGATCCGTTATGCGTTATGCGTTATGAGTAATGCGTGATCCGTTATGCGTTATGCGTTATGAGTAATGCTTGATCCGTTACGCGTTATGCGTTATGCGTTATGCGTTATGGGTTATGCGTTATGTGTTATGAGTTATGCGTTATGCGTTATGCGTTATGCGTTATGCGTTATGCGTTATGCGTTATGTGTTATGCGTTATGCGTTATGCGTTATGCGTTATGCGTTATCCGTTATGCGTTATGCGTTATGCGTTATGCGTTATGCGTTATGCGTTACGCGTAATGCGTTATGCGCTATGGGTCATGCGTTAAGAGTTATGCGTTATGGGTTATGCGTTATGTGTTATGAGTTATGCGTTATGCGTTATGCGTTATGCGTTATGCGTTATGCGTTATGGGTTATCCGTTATGCGTTATCCGTTATGAGTTTTGCGTTATGCGTTATGCGTAATGCGTTATGCGTTATGCGTTATGGGTTATGCGTTATGCGTTATGCGTTATGCGTTATGCGTTATGCGTTATGCGTTATGCGTTATGCGTTATGGGTTATCCGTTATGCGATATGCGTTATCCGTTATGCGTTATGCGTTATGCGTTATGCGTTATGCGTTATGCGTTATGCGTTATGCGTTATGCGTTATGCGTTATGCGTTATGCGTTATGCGTTATGCGTTATGCGTTATGCGTTATGCGTTATGCGTTATGCGTTATGCGTTATGCGTTATGCGTTATGCGTTATGCGTTATGCGTTATGCGTTATGCATTATGCGTTATGTGTTATCCGTTATGAGTTATGAGTAATGCGTGATCCGTTATGCGTTATGCGTTATGAGTAATGCGTGATCCGTTATGCGTTATGCGTTATGAGTAATGCTTGATCCGTTACGCGTTATGCGTTATGCGTTATGCGTTATGCGTTATGCGTTATGCGTTATGGGTTATCCGTTATGCGTTATCCGTTATGAGTTTTGCGTTATGCGTTATGCGTAATGCGTTATGCGTTATGCGTTATGGGTTATGCGTTATGCGTTATGCGTTATGCGTTATGCGTTATGCGTTATGCGTTATGCGTTATGCGTTATGGGTTATCCGTTATGCGATATGCGTTATCCGTTATGCGTTATGCGTTATGCGTTATGCGTTATGCGTTATGCGTTATGCGTTATGCGTTATGCGTTATGCGTTATGCGTTATGCGTTATGCGTTATGCGTTATGCGTTATGCGTTATGCGTTATGCGTTATGCGTTATGCGTTATGCGTTATGCGTTATGCGTTATGCGTTATGCGTTATGCGTTATGCATTATGCGTTATGTGTTATCCGTTATGAGTTATGAGTAATGCGTGATCCGTTATGCGTTATGCGTTATGAGTAATGCGTGATCCGTTATGCGTTATGCGTTATGAGTAATGCTTGATCCGTTACGCGTTATGCGTTATGCGTTATGCGTTATGGGTTATGCGTTATGTGTTATGAGTTATGCGTTATGCGTTATGCGTTATGCGTTATGGGTTATGAGTAATGCGTGATCCGTTATGCGTTATGCTTTATGCGTTATGAGTTACGCGTAATGCGTTATGCGTTATGCGTTATGGGTTATGCGTTATGTGTTATGAGTTATGCGTTATGCGTTATGCGTTATGCGTTATGGGTTATGAGTAATGAGTGATCCGTTATGCGTTATGCTTTATGCGTTATGAGTTACGCGTAATGCGTTATGCGTTATGCGTTATGGGTTATGCGTTATGTGTTATGAGTTATGCGTGATGCGTTATGCGTTATGCGTTATGCGTTATGGGTTATCCGTTATGCGTTATCCGTTATGAGTTTTGCGTTATGCGTTATGCGTTATGAGTTGTGCGTTATGCGTTATGCGTTATGCGTTATGCGTTATGCGTTATGCGTTATGCGTTATGGGTTATCCGTTATGCGTTATCCGTTATGCGTTATGCGTTATGCGTTATGCGTTATGCGTTATGCGTTATGCGATATGCCTTATGCGTTATGCGTTATGCGTTATGCGTTATGCGTTATGCGTTATGCGTTATGCGTTATGCGTTATGCGTTATGCGTTATGCGTTATGCGTTATGCGTTATGCGTTATGCGTTATGCGTTATGCGTTATGCGTTATGCGTTATGCGTTATGCGTTATGCGTTATGCGTTATGCGTTATGCGTTAGTAGTAATGCGTGATCCGTTATGCGTTATGCGTTATGCGTTATGCGTTATGCGTTATGCGTTATGTGTTATGCGTTGTGAGTTATCCGCTATGCGTTATGCGTTTTGCGTTATGCGTTATGCGTTATGCGTTGTGCGTTATGCGTTATGCGTTATGCGTTATAGGTTATGCGTTATGTGTTATGCGTTGTGCGTTATGCGTTATGCGTTATAGGTTATGCGTTATGTGTCATGCGTTATGCGTTATGCGTTATGCGTTATGCGGTATGCGTTATGAGTTATGCGTTATGCGTTATGCGTTATGCGTTATGCGTTATGGGTTATCCGTTATGCGTTATCCGTTAAGAGTTTTGCGTTATGCGTTATGCGTTATGAGTTGTGCGATATGCGTTATGCGTTATGCGTTATGCGTTATGCGTTATGCGTTATGCGTTATGCGTTATGCGTTATGCGTTATGCGTTATGCGTTATGTGTTATCCGTTATGAGTTATGAGTAATGCGTGATCCGTTATGCGTTATGCGTTATGAGTAATGCGTGATCCGTTATGCGTTATGCGTTATGAGTAATGCTTGATCCGTTACGCGTTATGCGTTATGCGTTATGCGTTATGGGTTATGCGTTATGTGTTATGAGTTATGCGTTATGCGTTATGCGTTATGCGTTATGCGTTATGCGTTATGCGTTATGCGTTATGTGTTATGCGTTATGCGTTATGCGTTATGCGTTATGCGTTATGCGTTATGCGTTATGCGTTATGCGTTATGCGTTATGCGTTATGCGTTATGCGTTATGCGTTATGCGTTATGCGTTATGCGTTATGCGTTATGCGTTATGCGTTATGCGTTATGCGTTATGCGTTATGCGTTATGCGTTATGCGTTATGCGTTATGCGTTATGCGTTATGCGTTATGGGTTATGCGTTATTTGTTATGCGTTATGCGTTATGCGTTATGCGTTATGCGTTATGCGTTATGCGTTATGCGTTATGCGTTATGCCTTATGCGTTATGCGATTTGCGTTATGCGTTATGCGTTATGCGTTATGCGTTATGCGTTATGTGTTATGGGTTATGCGTTATGCGTTATGCGTTATGCGTTATGCGTTATGCGTTATGCGTTATGCGTTATGCGTTATGCGTTATGTGTTATGGGTTATGCGTTATGCGTTATGCGTTATGCGTTATGCGTTATGCGTTATGCGTTATGCGTTATGCGTTATGCGTTATGCGTTATGCGTTATGCGTTATGCGTTATGCGTTATGCGTTATGCGTTATACGTTATGCGTTATGCGTTACGCAATATGCGTTATGCGTTCTGCGTTATGCGTTATGCGTTATGCGTTATGCGTTATGCGTGATCCGTTATGCGTTATGCGTTATGAGTAATGCGTGATCCGTTATGCGTTATGCGTTATGCGTTATGCGTTATGCGTTATGCGTTATGCGTTATGCGTTATGCGTTATGGGTTATGCGTTATGTGTTATGCGTTATGCGTTATGCGTTATGCGTTATGCGTTATGCGTTATGGGTTATGAGTAATGCGTGACCCGTTATGCGTTATGCTTTATGCGTTATGAGTTACGCGTAATGCGTTATGCGCTATGGGTCATGCGTTAAGCGTTATGCGTTATGGGTTATGCGTTATGTGTTATGCGTTATGCGTTATGCGTTATGCGTTATGCGTTATGGGTTATCCGTTATGCGTTATCCGATATGCGTTATGCGTTATGCGTTATGCGTTATGCGTTATGCGTTATGCGTTATGCGTTATGCGTTATGCGTTATGCGTTATGCGTTATGCGTTATGCGTTATGCGTTATGCGTTATGCGTTATGCGTTATGCGTTATGCGTTATGCGTTATGTGTTATCCGTTATGAGTTATCCGTTATGCGTTTTGCGTTATGCGTTATGCGTTATGCGTTATGCGTTATGCGTTATGCGTTATGCGATATGCGTTATGCGTTATGCGTTATGCCTTATGCGTTATGCGTTATGCGTTATGCGTTATGCGTTATGCGTTATGTGTTATGGGTTATGCGTTATGCGTTATGCGTTATGCGTTATGCGTTATGCGTTATGCGTTATGTGTTATGGGTTATGCGTTATGCGTTATGCGTTATGCGTTATGCGTTATGCGTTATGCGTTATGCGTTATGCGTTATGCGTTATGCGTTATGCGTTATGCGTTATGCGTTATGCGTTATGCGTTATGCGTTATGCGTTATGCGTTATGCGTTATGCGTTATGCGTTATGCGTTACGCAATATGCGTTATGCGTTATGCGTTATGCGTTATGCGTTATGCGTTATGCGTTATGCGTGATCCGTTATGCGTTATGCGTTATGAGTAATGCGTGATCCGTTATGCGTTATGCGTTATGCGTTATGCGTTATGCGTTATGCGTTATGGGTTATGCGTTATGTGTTATGCGTTATGCGTTATGCGTTATGCGTTATGCGTTATGGGTTATGAGTAATGCGTGACCCGTTATGCGTTATGCTTTATGCGTTATGAGTTACGCGTAATGCGTTATGCGCTATGGGTCATGCGTTAAGGGTTATGCGTTATGCGTTATGCGTTATGGGTTATGCGTTATGTGTTATGCGTTATGCGTTATGCGTTATGTGTTATGCGTTATGCGTTATGCGTTATGCGTTATGCGTTATGGGTTATGAGTAATGCGTGACCCGTTATGCGTTATGCTTTATGCGTTATGAGTTACGCGTAATGCGTTATGCGCTATGGGTTATGCGTTAAGCGTTATGCGTTATGCGTTATGAGTTATCCGTTATGCGTTTTGCGTTATGCGTTATGCGTTATGCGTTATGCGTTATGCGTTATGCGATATGCGTTATGCGTTATGCGTTATGCGTTATGTGTTATGCGTTGTGCGTTATCCGCTATGCGTTATGCGTTTTGCGTTATGCGTTATGCGTTATGCGTTATGCGTTGTGCGTTATGCGTTATGCGTTATAGGTTATGCGTTATGTGTCATGCGTTATGCGTTATGCGTTATGCGTTATGCGGTATGCGTTATGCGTTATGCTTTATGCGTTATGCGTTATAAGTAATGCGTGATCCGTTATGGGTTATGCGTTATGCGTTTTGCGTTATGCGTTATGCCTTATGCGTTATGCGTTATGCGTTATGCGTTATGCGTAATGCGTTATGCGTTATGCGTTATGCGTTATGCGTTATGCGTTATGCGTTATGCGTTATGCGTTATGCGTTATGCGTTATGCGTTATGCGTTATGCGTTATGAGAAATGCGTGATCCGTTATGCGTTATGCGTTATGCGTTATGCGTTATGCGTTATGCGATATGGGTTATGCGTTATGTGTTATGCGTTATGCGTTATGCGTTATGCGTTATGCGTTATGCGTTATGCGTTATGCGTTATGCGTTATGCGTTATGCGTTATGCGTTATGCGTTATGCGTTATGCGTTATGCGTTATGCGTTATGCGTTATGTGTTATCCGTTATGAGTTATGAGTAATGCGTGATCCGTTATGCGTTATGCGTTATGAGTAATGCGTGATCCGTTATGCGTTATGCGTTATGAGTAATGCTTGATCCGTTACGCGTTATGCGTTATGCGTTATGGGTTATGCGTTATGTGTTATGAGTTATGCGTTATGCGTTATGCGTTATGCGTTATGCGTTATGCGTTATGGGTTATGAGTAATGCGTGATCCGTTATGCGTTATGCTTTATGCGTTATGAGTTACGCGTAATGCGTTATGCGTTATGCGTTATGGGTTATGCGTTATGTGTTATGAGTTATGCGTTATGCGTTATGCGTTATGCGTTATGCGTTATGGGTTATGAGTAATGCGTGATCCGTTATGCGTTATGCTTTATGCGTTATGAGTTACGCGTAATGCGTTATGCGTTATGCGTTATGGGTTATGCGTTATGTGTTATGAGTTTTGCGTTATGCGTTATGCGTTATGCGTTATGCGTTATGGGTTATCCGTTATGCGTTATCCGTTATGAGTTTTGCGTTATGCGTTATGCGTTATGAGTTGTGCGTTATGCGTTATGCGTTATGCGTTATGCGTTATGCGTTATGCGTTATGCGTTATGCGTTATGCGTTATGCGTTATGCGTTATGGGTTATCCGTTATGCGTTATACGTTATGCGTTATGCGTTATGCGTTATGCGTTATGCGTTATGCGTTATGCGTTATGCGTTATGCGTTATGCGTTATGCGTTATGCGTTATGCGTTATGCGTTATGCGTTATGCGTTATGCGTTATGCGTTATGCGTTATGCGTTATGCGTTATGAGTAATGCGTGATCCGTTATGCGTTATGCGTTATGCGTTATGCGTTATGCGTTATGTGTTATGCGTTGTGAGTTATCCGCTATGCGTTATGCGTTTTGCGTTATGCATTATGCGTTATGCGTTGTGCGTTATGCGTTATGCGTTATAGGTTATGCGTTATGTGTCATGCGTTATGCGTTATGCGTTATGCGTTATGCGTTATGCGTTATGCATTATGCGTTATGCGTTATGCTTTATGCGTTATGCGTTATAAGTAATGCGTGATCCGTTATGTGTTATGCGTTATGCGTTATGCGTTATGTGTTATGCGTTGTGCGTTATCCGCTATGCGTTATTCGTTTTGCGTTATGCGTTATACGTTATGCGTTGTGCGTTATGCGTTATGCGTTATAGGTTATGCGTTATGTGTCATGCGTTATGCGTTATGCGTTATGCGTTATGCGGTATGCGTTATGCGTTATGCGTTATGCGTTATGCGTTATGCGTTATGCGTTATGCGTTATGCGTTATGCGTTATGCGTTATGCGTTATGGGTTATGCGTTATGCGTTATGCGTTATGCGTTATGCGTTATGCGTTATGCGATATGCGTTATGCGTTATGCGTTATGCGTTATGCGTTATGCGTTATGCGTTATGCGTTATGCGTTATGCGTTATGCGTTATGCGTTATGCGTTATGCGTTATGCGTTATGCGTTATGCGTTATGTGTTATCCGTTATGAGTTATGAGTAATGCGTGATCCGTTATGCGTTATGCGTTATGAGTAATGCGTGATCCGTCATGCGTTATGCGTTATGAGTAATGCTTGATCCGTTACGCGTTATGCGTTATGCGTTATGCGTTATGGGTTATGCGTTATGTGTTATGAGTTATGCGTTATGCGTTATGCGTTATGCGTTATGCGTTATGGGTTATGAGTAATGCGTGATCCGTTATGCGTTATGCTTTATGCGTTATGAGTTACGCGTAATGCGTTATGCGTTATGCGTTATGGGTTATGCGTTATGTGTTATGAGTTATGCGTTATGCGTTATGCGTTATGCGTTATGGGTTATGAATAATGCGTGATCCGTTATGCGTTATGCGTGATCCGTTATGCGTTATGCGTTATGAGTAATGCGTGATCCGTTATGCGTTATGCGTTATGCGTTATGCGTTATGCGTTATGGGTTATGCGTTATGTGTTATGCGTTATGCGTTATGCGTTATGCGTTATGCGTTATGGGTTATGAGTAATGCGTGACCCGTTATGCGTTATGCTTCTTGCGTTATGAGTTACGCGTAATGCGTATGCGCTATGGGTCATGCGTTAAGCGTTATGCGTTATGCGTTATGCGTTATGGGTTATGCGTTATGTGTTATGCGTTATGCGTTATGCGTTATGCGTTATGCGTTATGCGTTATGGGTTATCCGTTATGCGTTATCCGTTATGCGTTATGCGTTATGCGTTATGCGTTATGCGTTATGCGTTATGCGTTATGCGTTATGAGTAATGCGTGATCCGTTATGCGTTATGCGTTATGCGTTATGAGTAATGCGTGATCCGTTATGCGTTATGCGTTATGAGTAATGCGTGATCCGTTATGCGTTATGCGTTATGCGTTATGCGTTGTGCGTTATCCGCTATGCGTTATGCGTTTTGCGTTATGCGTTATGCGTTATGCGTTATGCGTTGTGCGTTATGCGTTATGCGTTATAGGTTATGCGTTATGTGTCATGCGTTATGCGTTATGCGTTATGCGTTATGCGGTATGCGTTATGCGTTATGCTTTATGCGTTATGCGTTATAAGTAATGCGTGATCCGTTATGCGTTATGCGTTATGCGTTATGCGTTATGCGTTATGGGTTATGAGTAATGCGTGATCCGTTATGCGTTATGCTTTATGCGTTATGCGTTATGCGTTATGCGTTATGCGTTATGCGTTATGCGTTATGCGTTATGGGTTATGCGTTATGAGTAATGCTTGATCCGTTACGCGTTATGCGTTATGCGTTATGCGTTATGGGTTATGCGTTATGTGTTATGAGTTATGCGTTATGCGTTATGCGTTATGCGTTATGCGTTATGGGTTATGAGTAATGCGTGATCCGTTATGCGTTATGCTTTATGCGTTATGCGTTATGCGTTATGCGTTATGCGTTATGGGTTATGCGTTATGTGTTATGCGTTATGCGTTATGCGTTATGCGTTATGCGTTATGCGTTATGCGTTATGCGTTATGCGTTATGCGTTATGCGTTATGCGTTATGCGTTATGCGTTATGCGTTATGAGTAATGCGTGATCCGTTATGCGTTATGCGTTATGCGTTATGCGTTATGTGTTATGCGTTGTGAGTTATCCGCTATGCGTTATGCGTTTTGCGTTATGCATTATGCGTTATGCGTTGTGCGTTATGCGTTATGCGTTATAGGTTTTGCGTTATGTGTCATGCGTTATGCGTTATGCGTTATGCGTTATGCGTTATGCATTATGCGTTATGCGTTATGCTTTATGCGTTATGCGTTATAAGTAATGCGTGATCCGTTATGTGTTATGCGTTATGCGTTATGTGTTATGCGTTGTGCGTTATCCGCTATGCGTTATTCGTTTTGCGTTATGCGTTATGCGTTATGCGTTGTGCGTTATGCGTTATGCGTTATAGGTTATGCGTTATGTGTCATGCGTTATGCGTTATGCGTTATGCGTTATGCGGTATGCGTTATGCGTTATGCGTTATGCGTTATGCGTTATGCGTTATGCGTTATGCGTTATGCGTTATGCGTTATGCGTTATGGGTTATGCGTTATGCGTTATGCGTTATGCGTTATGCGTTATGCGTTATGCGATATGCGTTATGCGTTATGCGTTATGCGTTATGCGTTATGCGTTATGCGTTATGCGTTTTGCGTTATGCGTTATGCGTTATGCGTTATGCGTTATGCGTTATGCGTTATGCGTTATGCGTTATGCGTTATGCGTTATGCGTTATGCGTTATGCGTTATGTGTTATCCGTTATGAGTTATGAGTAATGCGTGATCCGTTATGCGTTATGCGTTATGAGTAATGCGTGATCCGTTATGCGTTATGCGTTATGAGTAATGCTTGATCCGTTACGCGTTATGCGTTATGCGTTATGCGTTATGGGTTATGCGTTATGTGTTATGAGTTATGCGTTATGCGTTATGCGTTATGCGTTATGCGTTATGGGTTATGAGTAATGCGTGATCCGTTATGCGTTATGCTTTATGCGTTATGCGTTATGCGTTATGCGTCTGCGTTATGCGTTATGCGTTATGCGTTATGCGTTATGGGTTATGCGTTATGTGTTATGCGTTATGCGTTATGAGTTATGCGTTATGCGTTATGCGTTATGCGTTATGCGTTATGGGTTATGAATAATGCGTGATCCGTTATGCGTTATGCGTGATCCGTTATGCGTTATGCGTTATGAGTAATGCGTGATCCGTTATGCGTTATGCGTTATGCGTTATGCGTTATGCGTTATGCGTTATGCGTGATGCGTTATGCGTTATGGGTTATGCGTTATGCGTTATGCGTTATGCGTTATGCGTTATGCGTTATGCGTTATGCGTTATGGGTTATGAGTAATGCGTGACCCGTTATGCGTTATGCTTTTTGCGTTATGAGTTACGCGTAATGCGTTATGCGCTATGGGTCATGCGTTAAGCGTTATGCGTTATGCGTTATGCGTTATGGGTTATGCGTTATGTGTTATGCGTTATGCGTTATGCGTTATGCGTTATGCGTTATGCGTTATGGGTTATCCGTTATGAGTTATCCGTTATGCGTTATGCGTTATGCGTTATGCGTTATGCGTTATGCGTTATGCGTTATGCGTTATGCGTTATGCGTTATGCGTTATGAGTAATGCGTGATCCGTTATGCGTTATGCGTTATGCGTTATGAGTAATGCGTGATCCGTTATGCGTTATGCGTTATGCGTTATGAGTAATCCTGGATCCGTTATGCGTTATGCGTTTTACGTTATTCGTTATGCGTTGTGCATTATGCGTTATGCGTTATGGATTATGCGTTATGCGATATTCGTTATGTGTTATGCGTTATGCGTTATGCGTTATGCGTTATGCGTTATGCGGTATGCGTTATGCGTTATGCGTTATGCGTTATGCGTTATGCGTTATGAGAAGTGCGTGATCCGTTATGCGTTATGCGTTATGAGTAATGCGTGATCGGTTACGCGTTATACGTTATGCGTTTTGCGTTATGGGTTATGCGTTATGTGTTATGAGTTATGCGTTATGCGTTATGCGTTATGCGTTATGCGTTATGGGTTATGAGTAATGCGTGATCCGTTATGCGTTATGCTTTATGCGATATGAGTTACGCGTAATGCGTTATGCGTTATGGGTCATGCGTTAAGCGTTATGCGTTATGCGTTATGGGTTATGAGTAATGCGTGATCCGTTATGCGTTATGCTTTATGCGTTATGAGTTACGCGTAATGCGTTATGCGTTATGCGTTATGGGTTATGAGTAATGCGTGATCCGTTATGCGTTATGCTTTATGCGTTATGAGTTACGCGTAATGCGTTATGCGCTATGGGTCATGCGTTAAGCGTTATGCGTTATGCGTTATGGGTTATGCGTTATGGGTTATGAGTAATGCGTGATCCTTTATGCGTTATGCTTTATGCGTTATGAGTTACGCGTAATGCGTTATGCGCTATGGGTCATGCGTTAAGCGTTATGCGTTATGCGTTATGCGTTATGGGTTATGCGTTATGTGTTATGAGTTATGCGTTATGCGTTATGCGTTATGCGTTATGCGTTATGCGTTATGGGTTATCCGTTATGCGTTATCCGTTATGAGTTTTGCGTTATGTGTTACGCGTTATGAGTTGTGCGTTATGCGTTATGCGTTATGCGTTATGCGTTATGCGTTATGCGTTATGCGTGATCCGTTATGCGTTATGCGTTATGAGTAATGCGTGATCCGTTATGCGTTATGCGTTATGCGTTATGCGTTATGGGTTATGCGTTATGTGTTATGCGTTATGCGTTATGCGTTATGCGTTATGGGTTATGAGTAATGCGTGACCCGTTATGCATTATGCTTTATGCGTTATGAGTTACGCGTAATGCGTTGTGCGCTATGGGTCATGCGTTAAGCGTTATGCGTTATGCGTTATGCGTTATGGGTTATGCGATATGTGTTATGCGTTATGCGTTATGCGTTATGCGTTATGCGTTATGGGTTATCCGTTATGCGTTATCCGTTATGCGTTATGCGTTATGCGTTATGCGTTATGCGTTATGCGATATGCGTTATGCGTTATGCGTTATGCGTTATGCGTTATGCGTTATGCGTTATGCGTTATGCGATATGCGTTATGCGTTATGCGTTATGCGTTATGCGTTATGCGTTATGCGTTATGCGTTATGCGTTATACGTTATGCGTTATGCGTTATGCGTTATGCGTTATGCGTTATGCGTTATGCGTTATGCGTTATGCGTTATGCG
Organism: Lasioglossum morio; assembly: GCA_916610235.2. Lineage (NCBI taxonomy): Eukaryota > Metazoa > Arthropoda > Insecta > Hymenoptera > Halictidae > Lasioglossum > Lasioglossum morio. The sequence continues at coordinate 85,367 of CAKAJA020000674.1, read as the reverse complement.
TTATGAGTAATGCTTGATCCGTTATGCGTTATGCGTTATGCGTTATGCGTTATGCGTTATGTGTTATGCGTTGTGCGTTATCCGCTATGCGTTATGCGTTTTGCGTTATGCGTGATCCGTTATGCGTTATGCGTTATGAGTAATGCGTGATCCGTTATGCGTTATGCGTTATGCGTTATGCGTTATGCGTTATGCGTTATGCGTTATGCGTTATGCGTTATGCGTTATGCGTTATGCGTTATGGGTTATGCGTTATGTGTTATGCGTTATGCGTTATGCGTTATGCGTTATGCGTTATGCGTTATGGGTTATGAGTAATGCGTGACCCGTTATGCGTTATGCTTTTTGCGTTATGAGTTACGCGTAATGCGTTATGCGCTATGGGTCATGCGTTAAGCGTTATGCGTTATGCGTTATGCGTTATGGGTTATGCGTTATGTGTTATGCGTTATGCGTTATGCGTTATGCGTTATGCGTTATGCGTTATGGGTTATCCGTTATGCGTTATCCGTTATGCGTTATGCGTTATGCGTTACGCGTTATGCGTTATGCGTTATGCGTTATGCGTTATGCGTTATGAGTAATGCGTGATCCGGTATGCGTTATGCGTTATGCGTTATGAGTAATGCGTGATCCGTTATGCGTTATGCGTTATGCGTTATGAGTAATCCTGGATCCGTTATGCGTTATGCGTTTTGCGTTATTCGTTATGCGTTGTGCATTATGCGTTATGCGTTATGGATTATGCGTTATGCGATATTCGTTATGTGTTATGCGTTATGCGTTATGCGTTATGCGTTATGCGTTATGCGTTATGAGAAATGCGTGATCCGTTATGCGTTATGCGTTATGAGTAATGCGTGATCCGTTATGCGTTATGCGTTATGCGTTATGCGTTATGCGTTATGCGTTATGCGTGATCCGTTATGCGTTATGCGTTATGAGTAATGCGTGATCCGTTATGCGTTATGCGTTATGCGTTATGCGTTATGCGTTATGCGTTATGCGTTATGCATTATGGGTTATGCGTTATGTGTTATGCGTTATGCGTTATGCGTTATGCGTTATGGGTTATGAGTAATGCGTGACCCGTTATGCGTTATGCTTTTTGCGTTATGAGTTACGCGTAATGCGTTATGCGCTATGGGTCATGCGTTAAGCGTTATGCGTTATGCGTTATGCGTTATGCGTTATGGGTTATGCGTTATGTGTTATGCGTTATGCGTTATGCGTTATGCGTTATGCGTTATGCTTTATGCGTTATGCGTTATGAGTAATGCGTGATCCGTTATGTGTTATGCGTTATGCGTTTTGCGTTATGCGTTATGCGTTATGCGTTATGCGTTCTGCGTTATGCGTTATGCGTTATGCGTTATGCGTTATGCGTTATGCGTCATGCGTTATGCGTTATGCGTTATGCGTTATGCGTTATGCGTTATGCGTTATGCGTTATGCGTTATGCGTTATGCGTTATGCGTTATGCGTTATGCGTTATGCGTTATGCGTTATGAGAAATGCGTGATCCGTTATGCGTTATGCGTTATGAGTAATGCGTGATCGGTTACGCGTTATACGTTATGCGTTTTGCGTTATGGGTTATGCGTTATGTGTTATGAGTTATGCGTTATGCGTTATGCGTTATGCGTTATGCGTTATGGGTTATGAGTAATGCGTGATCCGTTATGCGTTATGCTTTATGCGATATGAGTTACGCGTAATGCGTTATGCGCTATGGGTCATGCGTTAAGCGTTATGCGTTATGCGTTATGGGTTATGAGTAATGCGTTATGCGTTATGCGTTATGCGTTATGCGTTATGAGTTACGCGTAATGCGTTATGCGTTATGCGTTATGGGTTATGAGTAATGCGTGATCCGTTATGCGTTATGCTTTATGCGTTATGAGTTACGCGTAATGCGTTATGCGCTATGGGTCATGCGTTAAGCGTTATGCGTTATGCGTTATGGGTTATGCGTTATGGGTTATGAGTAATGCGTGATCCTTTATGCGTTATGCTTTATGCGTTATGAGTTACGCGTAATGCGTTATGCGCTATGGGTCATGCGTTAAGCGTTATGCGTTATGCGTTATGCGTTATGGGTTATGCGTTATGTGTTATGAGTTATGCGTTATGCGTTATGCGTTATGCGTTATGCGTTATGGGTTATCCGTTATCCGTTATGAGTTTTGCGTTATGCGTTATGCGTTATGCGTTATGCGTTATGCGTTATGGGTTATCCGTTATGCGTTATACGTTATGCGTTATGCGTTATGCGTTATGCGTTATGCGTTATGCGTTATGCGTTATGCGTTATGCGTTATGCGTTATGCGTTATGCGTTATGCGTTATGCGTTATGCGTTATGCGTTATGCGTTATGAGTAATGCGTGATCCGTTATGCGTTATGCGTTATGCGTTATGCGTTATGTGTTATGCGTTGTGAGTTATCCGCTATGCGTTATGCGTTTTGCGTTATGCATTATGCGTTATGCGTTGTGCGTTATGCGTTATGCGTTATAGGTTATGCGTTATGTGTCATGCGTTATGCGTTATGCGTTATGCGTTATGCGTTATGCGTTATGCATTATGCGTTATGCGTTATGCTTTATGCGTTATGCGTTATAAGTAATGCGTGATCCGTTATGTGTTATGCGTTATGCGTTATGCGTTATGTGTTATGCGTTGTGCGTTATCCGCTATGCGTTATTCGTTTTGCGTTATGCGTTATACGTTATGCGTTGTGCGTTATGCGTTATGCGTTATAGGTTATGCGTTATGTGTCATGCGTTATGCGTTATGCGTTATGCGTTATGCGGTATGCGTTATGCGTTATGCGTTATGCGTTATGCGTTATGCGTTATGCGTTATGCGTTATGCGTTATGCGTTATGGGTTATGCGTTATGCGTTATGCGTTATGCGTTATGCGTTATGCGTTATGCGATATGCGTTATGCGTTATGCGTTATGCGTTATGCGTTATGCGTTATGCGTTATGCGTTATGCGTTATGCGTTATGCGTTATGCGTTATGCGTTATGCGTTATGCGTTATGCGTTATGTGTTATCCGTTATGAGTTATGAGTAATGCGTGATCCGTTATGCGTTATGCGTTATGAGTAATGCGTGATCCGTCATGCGTTATGCGTTATGAGTAATGCTTGATCCGTTACGCGTTATGCGTTATGCGTTATGCGTTATGGGTTATGCGTTATGTGTTATGAGTTATGCGTTATGCGTTATGCGTTATGCGTTATGCGTTATGGGTTATGAGTAATGCGTGATCCGTTATGCGTTATGCTTTATGCGTTATGAGTTACGCGTAATGCGTTATGCGTTATGCGTTATGGGTTATGCGTTATGTGTTATGAGTTATGCGTTATGCGTTATGCGTTATGCGTTATGGGTTATGAATAATGCGTGATCCGTTATGCGTTATGCGTGATCCGTTATGCGTTATGCGTTATGAGTAATGCGTGATCCGTTATGCGTTATGCGTTATGCGTTATGCGTTATGCGTTATGGGTTATGCGTTATGTGTTATGCGTTATGCGTTATGCGTTATGCGTTATGCGTTATGGGTTATGAGTAATGCGTGACCCGTTATGCGTTATGCTTCTTGCGTTATGAGTTACGCGTAATGCGTTATGCGCTATGGGTCATGCGTTAAGCGTTATGCGTTATGCGTTATGCGTTATGGGTTATGCGTTATGTGTTATGCGTTATGCGTTATGCGTTATGCGTTATGCGTTATGCGTTATGGGTTATCCGTTATGCGTTATCCGTTATGCGTTATGCGTTATGCGTTATGCGTTATGCGTTATGCGTTATGCGTTATGCGTTATGCGTTATGCGTTATGCGTTATGCGTTATGCGTTATGAGTAATGCGTGATCCGTTATGCGTTATGCGTTATGCGTTATGAGTAATGCGTGATCCGTTATGCGTTATGCGTTATGAGTAATGCGTGATCCGTTATGCGTTATGCTTTATGCGTTATGCGTTGTGCGTTATCCGCTATGCGTTATGCGTTTTGCGTTATGCGTTATGCGTTATGCGTTATGCGTTATGCGTTGTGCGTTATGCGTTATGCGTTATAGGTTATGCGTTATGTGTCATGCGTTATGCGTTATGCGTTATGCGTTATGCGGTATGCGTTATGCGTTATGCTTTATGCGTTATGCGTTATAAGTAATGCGTGATCCGTTATGGGTTATGCGTTATGCGTTATGCGTTTTGCGTTATGCGTTATGCCTTATGCGTTATGCGTTATGCGTTATGCGTTATGCGTTATGCGTTATGCGTTATGCGTTATGCGTTATGCGTTATGCGTAATGCGTTATGCGTTATGCGTTATGCGTTATGCGTTATGCGTTATGCGTTATGCGTTATGCGTTATGCGTTATGCGTTATGCGTTATGCGTTATGCGTTATGCGTTATGCGTTATGAGAAATGCGTGATCCGTTATGCGTTATGCGTTATGCGTTATGCGTTATGCGTTATGCGTTATGCGTTATGCGTTATACGTTATGCGTTATGGGTTATGCGTTATGCGTTATGCGTTATGCGTTATGCGTTATGCGTTATGAGTTATGCGTTATGCGTTATGCGTTATGCGTTATGCGTTATGCGTTATGCGTTATGCGTTATGCGTTATGCGTTATGCGTTATGCGTTATGCGTTATGCGTTATGCGTTATGTGTTATCCGTTATGCGTTATGTGTTATCCGTTATGAGTTATGAGTAATGCGTGATCCGTTATGCGTTATGCGTTATGAGTAATGCGTGATCCGTTATGCGTTATGCGTTATGAGTAATGCTTGATCCGTTAAGCGTTATGCGTTATGCGTTATGGGTTATGCGTTATGTGTTATGAGTTATGCGTTATGCGTTATGCGTTATGCGTTATGCGTTATGCGTTATGCGTTATGGGTTAAGAGTAATGCGTGATCCGTTATGCGTTATGCTTTATGCGTTATGAGTTACGCGTAATGCGTTATGCGTTATGCGTTATGCGTTATGGGTTATCCGTTATGCGTTATCCGTCATGAGTTTTGCGTTATGCGTTATGCGTTATGAGTTGTGCGTTATGCGTTATGCGTTATGCGTTATGCGTTATGCGTTATGCGTTATGCGTTATGGGTTATCCGTTATGCGTTATGCGTTATGCGTTATGCGTTATGCGTTATGCGTTATGCGTTATGCGTTATGCGTTATGCGTTATGCGTTATGCGTTATGCGTTATGCGTTATGCGTTATGCGTTATGCGTTATGCGTTATGCGTTATGCGTTATGCGTTATGCGTTATGCGTTATGAGTAATGCGTGATCCGTTATGCGTTATGCGTTATGCGTTATGCGTTATGTGTTATGCGTTGTGAGTTATCCGCTATGCGTTATGCGTTTTGCGTTATGCATTATGCGTTATGCGTTGTGCGTTATGCGTTATGCGTTATAGGTTATGCGTTATGTGTCATGCGTTATGCGTTATGCGTTATGCGTTATGCGTTATGCATTATGCGTTATGCGTTATGCTTTATGCGTTATGCGTTATAAGTAATGCGTGATCCGTTATGTGTTATGCGTTATGCGTTATGTGTTATGCGTTGTGCGTTATCCGCTATGCGTTATTCGTTTTGCGTTATGCGTTATGCGTTATGCGTTGTGCGTTATGCGTTATGCGTTATAGGTTATGCGTTATGTGTCATGCGTTATGCGTTATGCGTTATGCGTTATGCGGTATGCGTTATGCGTTATGCGTTATGCGTTATGCGTTATGCGTTATGCGTTATGCGTTATGCGTTATGCGTTATGGGTTATGCGTTATGCGTTATGCGTTATGCGTTATGCGTTATGCGTTATGCGATATGCGTTATGCGTTATGCGTTATGCGTTATGCGTTATGCGTTATGCGTTATGCGTTATGCGTTATGCGTTATGCGTTATGCGTTATGCGTTATGCGTTATGCGTTATGCGTTATGCGTTATGCGTTATGCGTTATGCGTTATGCGTTATGTGTTATCCGTTATGAGTTATGAGTAATGCGTGATCCGTTATGCGTTATGCGTTATGAGTAATGCGTGATCCGTTATGCGTTATGCGTTATGAGTAATGCTTGATCCGTTACGCGTTATGCGTTATGCGTTATGCGTTATGGGTTATGCGTTATGTGTTATGAGTTATGCGTTATGCGTTATGCGTTATGCGTTATGCGTTATGGGTTATGAGTAATGCGTGATCCGTTATGCGTTATGCTTTATGCGTTATGCGTTATGCGTTATGCGTTATGCGTTATGCGTTATGCGTTATGCGTTATGGGTTATGCGTTATGTGTTATGCGTTATGCGTTATGAGTTATGCGTTATGCGTTATGCGTTATGCGTTATGCGTTATGGGTTATGAATAATGCGTGATCCGTTATGCGTTATGCGTGATCCGTTATGCGTTATGCGTTATGAGTAATGCGTGATCCGTTATGCGTTATGCGTTATGCGTTATGCGTTATGCGTTATGCGTTATGCGTGATGCGTTATGCGTTATGGGTTATGCGTTATGTGTTATGCGTTATGCGTTATGCGTTATGCGTTATGCGTTATGCGTTATGGGTTATGAGTAATGCGTGACCCGTTATGCGTTATGCTTTTTGCGTTATGAGTTACGCGTAATGCGTTATGCGCTATGGGTCATGCGTTAAGCGTTATGCGTTATGCGTTATGCGTTATGGGTTATGCGTTATGTGTTATGCGTTATGCGTTATGCGTTATGCGTTATGCGTTATGCGTTATGGGTTATCCGTTATGAGTTATCCGTTATGCGTTATGCGTTATGCGTTATGCGTTATGCGTTATGCGTTATGCGTTATGCGTTATGCGTTAAGCGTTATGCGTTATGAGTAATGCGTGATCCGTTATGCGTTATGCGTTATGCGTTATGAGTAATGCGTGATCCGTTATGCGTTATGCGTTATGCGTTATGAGTAATCCTGGATCCGTTATGCGTTATGCGTTTTACGTTATTCGTTATGCGTTGTGCATTATGCGTTATGCGTTATGGATTATGCGTTATGCGATATTCGTTATGTGTTATGCGTTATGCGTTATGCGTTATGCGTTATGCGTTATGCGGTATGCGTTATGCGTTATGCGTTATGCGTTATGCGTTATGCGTTATGAGAAATGCGTGATCCGTTATGCGTTATGCGTTATGAGTAATGCGTGATCGGTTACGCGTTATACGTTATGCGTTTTGCGTTATGGGTTATGCGTTATGTGTTATGAGTTATGCGTTATGCGTTATGCGTTATGCGTTATGCGTTATGGGTTATGAGTAATGCGTGATCCGTTATGCGTTATGCTTTATGCGATATGAGTTACGCGTAATGCGTTATGCGTTATGGGTCATGCGTTAAGCGTTATGCGTTATGCGTTATGGGTTATGAGTAATGCGTGACACGTTATGCGTTATGCTTTATGCGTTATGAGTTACGCGTAATGCGTTATGCGTTATGCGTTATGGGTTATGAGTAATGCGTGATCCGTTATGCGTTATGCTTTATGCGTTATGAGTTACGCGTAATGCGTTATGCGCTATGGGTCATGCGTTAAGCGTTATGCGTTATACGTTATGGGTTATGCGTTATGGGTTATGAGTAATGCGTGATCCTTTATGCGTTATGCTTTATGCGTTATGAGTTACGCGTAATGCGTTATGCGCTATGGGTTATGCGTTAAGCGTTATGCGTTATGCGTTATGCGTTATGGGTTATGCGTTATGTGTTATGAGTTATGCGTTATGCGTTATGCGTTATGCGTTATGGGTTATCCGTTATGCGTTATCCGTTATGAGTTTTGCGTTATGTGTTACGCGTTATGAGTTGTGCGTTATGCGTTATGCGTTATGCGTTATGCGTTATGCGTTATGCGTGATCCGTTATGCGTTATGCGTTATGAGTAATGCGTGATCCGTTATGCGTTATGCGTTATGCGATATGCGTTATGCGTTATGCGTTATGCGTTATGCGTTATGCGTTATGCGTTATGCGTTATGCGATATGCGTTATGCGTTATGCGTTATGCGTTATGCGTTATGCGTTATGCGTTATGCGTTATGCGTTATGCGTTATGCGTTATGCGTTATGCGTTATGCGTTATGCGTTATGCGTTATGAGTAATGCTTGATCCGTTATGCGTTATGCGTTATGCGTTATGCGTTATGCGTTATGTGTTATGCGTTGTGCGTTATCCGCTATGCGTTATGCGTTTTGCGTTATGCGTGATCCGTTATGCGTTATGCGTTATGAGTAATGCGTGATCCGTTATGCGTTATGCGTTATGCGTTATGCGTTATGCGTTATGCGTTATGCGTTATGCGTTATGCGTTATGCGTTATGGGTTATGCGTTATGTGTTATGCGTTATGCGTTATGCGTTATGCGTTATGCGTTATGCGTTATGGGTTATGAGTAATGCGTGACCCGTTATGCGTTATGCTTTTTGCGTTATGAGTTACGCGTAATGCGTTATGCGCTATGGGTCATGCGTTAAGCGTTATGCGTTATGCGTTATGCGTTATGGGTTATGCGTTATGTGTTATGCGTTATGCGTTATGCGTTATGCGTTATGCGTTATGCGTTATGGGTTATCCGTTATGCGTTATCCGTTATGCGTTATGCGTTATGCGTTACGCGTTATGCGTTATGCGTTATGCGTTATGCGTTATGCGTTATGAGTAATGCGTGATCCGGTATGCGTTATGCGTTATGCGTTATGAGTAATGCGTTATGCGTTATGGGTTATGCGTTATGTGTTATGCGTTATGCGTTATGCGTTATGCGTTATGCGTTATGCGTTATGGGTTATGAGTAATGCGTGACCCGTTATGCGTTATGCTTTTTGCGTTATGAGTTACGCGTAATGCGTTATGCGCTATGGGTCATGCGTTAAGCGTTATGCGTTATGCGTTATGCGTTATGGGTTATGCGTTATGTGTTATGCGTTATGCGTTATGCGTTATGCGTTATGCGTTATGCGTTATGGGTTATCCGTTATGCGTTATCCGTTATGCGTTATGCGTTATGCGTTACGCGTTATGCGTTATGCGTTATGCGTTATGCGTTATGCGTTATGAGTAATGCGTGATCCGGTATGCGTTATGCGTTATGCGTTATGAGTAATGCGTGATCCGTTATGCGTTATGCGTTATGCGTTATGAGTAATCCTGGATCCGTTATGCGTTATGCGTTTTGCGTTATTCGTTATGCGTTGTGCATTATGCGTTATGCGTTATGGATTATGCGTTATGCGATATTCGTTATGTGTTCTGCGTTATGCGTTATGCGTTATGCGTTATGCGTTATGAGAAATGCGTGATCCGTTATGCGTTATGCGTTATGAGTAATGCGTGATCCGTTATGCGTTATGCGTTATGCGTTATGCGTTATGCGTTATGCGTTATGCGTGATCCGTTATGCGTTATGCGTTATGAGTAATGCGTGATCCGTTATGCGTTATGCGTTATGCGTTATGCGTTATGCGTTATGCGTTATGCGTTATGCATTATGGGTTATGCGTTATGTGTTATGCGTTATGCGTTATGCGTTATGCGTTATGGGTTATGAGTAATGCGTGACCCGTTATGCGTTATGCTTTTTGCGTTATGAGTTACGCGTAATGCGTTATGCGCTATGGGTCATGCGTTAAGCGTTATGCGTTATGCGTTATGCGTTGTGCGTTATGGGTTATGCGTTATGTGTTATGCGTTATGCGTTATGCGTTATGCGTTATGCGTTATGCTTTATGCGTTATGCGTTATGAGTAATGCGTGATCCGTTATGTGTTATGCGTTATGCGTTTTGCGTTATGCGTTATGCGTTATGCGTTATGCGTTCTGCGTTATGCGTTATGCGTTATGCGTTATGCGTTATGCGTTATGCGTTATGCGTTATGCGTTATGCGTTATGCGTTATGCGTTATGCGTTATGCGTTATGCGTTATGCGTTATGCGTTATGCGTTATGCGTTATGCGTTATGCGTTATGCGTTATGCGTTATGCGTTATGCGTTATGAGAAATGCGTGATCCGTTATGCGTTATGCGTTATGAGTAATGCGTGATCGGTTACGCGTTATACGTTATGCGTTTTGCGTTATGGGTTATGCGTTATGTGTTATGAGTTATGCGTTATGCGTTATGCGTTATGCGTTATGCGTTATGGGTTATGAGTAATGCGTGATCCGTTATGCGTTATGCTTTATGCGATATGAGTTACGCGTAATGCGTTATGCGCTATGGGTCATGCGTTAAGCGTTATGCGTTATGCGTTATGGGTTATGAGTAATGCGTGATCCGTTATGCGTTATGCTTTATGCGTTATGAGTTACGCGTAATGCGTTATGCGTTATGCGTTATGGGTTATGAGTAATGCGTGATCCGTTATGCGTTATGCTTTATGCGTTATGAGTTACGCGTAATGCGTTATGCGCTATGGGTCATGCGTTAAGCGTTATGCGTTATGCGTTATGGGTTATGCGTTATGGGTTATGAGTAATGCGTGATCCTTTATGCGTTATGCTTTATGCGTTATGAGTTACGCGTAATGCGTTATGCGCTATGGGTCATGCGTTAAGCGTTATGCGTTATGCGTTATGCGTTATGGGTTATGCGTTATGCGTTATGCGTTATGCGTTATGCGTTATGCGTTATGCGTTATGCGTTATGCGTTATGGGTTATCCGTTATGCGTTATCCGTTATGAGTTTTGCGTTATGTGTTACGCGTTATGAGTTGTGCGTTATGCGTTATGCGTTATGCGTTATGCGTTATGCGTTATGCGTTATGCGTGATCCGTTATGCGTTATGCGTTATGAGTAATGCGTGATCCGTTATGCGTTATGCGTTATGCGTTATGCGTTATGGGTTATGCGTTATGTGTTATGCGTTATGCGTTATGCGTTATGCGTTATGGGTTATGAGTAATGCGTGACCCGTTATGCATTATGCTTTATGCGTTATGAGTTACGCGTAATGCGTTGTGCGCTATGGGTCATGCGTTAAGCGTTATGCGTTATGCGTTATGCGTTATGGGTTATGCGATATGTGTTATGCGTTATGCGTTATGCGTTATGCGTTATGCGTTATGGGTTATCCGTTATGCGTTATCCGTTATGCGTTATGCGTTATGCGTTTTGCGTTATGCGTTATGCGATATGCGTTATGCGTTATGCGTTATGCGTTATGCGTTATGCGTTATGCGTTATGCGTTATGCGTTATGCGATATGCGTTATGCGTTATGCGTTATGCGTTATGCGTTATGCGTTATGCGTTATGCGTTATGCGTTATGCGTTATGCGTTATGCGTTATGCGTTATGCGTTATGAGTAATGCTTGATCCGTTATGCGTTATGCGTTATGCGTTATGCGTTATGTGTTATGCGTTGTGCGTTATCCGCTATGCGTTATGCGTTTTGCGTTATGCGTGATCCGTTATGCGTTATGCGTTATGAGTAATGCGTGATCCGTTATGCGTTATGCGTTATGCGTTATGCGTTATGCGTTATGCGTTATGCGTTATGCGTTATGCGTTATGGGTTATGCGTTATGTGTTATGCGTTATGCGTTATGCGTTATGCGTTATGCGTTATGCGTTATGGGTTATGAGTAATGCGTGACCCGTTATGCGTTATGCTTTTTGCGTTATGAGTTACGCGTAATGCGTTATGCGCTATGGGTCATGCGTTAAGCGTTATGCGTTATGCGTTATGCGTTATGGGTTATGCGTTATGTGTTATGCGTTATGCGTTATGCGTTATGCGTTATGCGTTATGCGTTATGGGTTATCCGTTATGCGTTATCCGTTATGCGTTATGCGTTATGCGTTACGCGTTATGCGTTATGCGTTATGCGTTATGCGTTATGAGTAATGCGTGATCCGGTATGCGTTATGCGTTATGCGTTATGAGTAATGCGTGATCCGTTATGCGTTATGCGTTATGCGTTATGAGTAATCCTGGATCCGTTATGCGTTATGCGTTTTGCGTTATTCGTTATGCGTTGTGCATTATGCGTTATGCGTTATGGATTATGCGTTATGCGATATTCGTTATGTGTTATGCGTTATGCGTTATGCGTTATGCGTTATGCGTTATGCGTTATGAGAAATGCGTGATCCGTTATGCGTTATGCGTTATGAGTAATGCGTGATCCGTTATGCGTTATGCGTTATGCGTTATGCGTTATGCGTTATGCGTTATGCGTGATCCGTTATGCGTTATGCGTTATGAGTAATGCGTGATCCGTTATGCGTTATGCGTTATGCGTTATGCGTTATGCGTTATGCGTTATGCGTTATGCATTATGGGTTATGCGTTATGTGTTATGCGTTATGCGTTATGCGTTATGCGTTATGGGTTATGAGTAATGCGTGACCCGTTATGCGTTATGCTTTTTGCGTTATGAGTTACGCGTAATGCGTTATGCGCTATGGGTCATGCGTTAAGCGTTATGCGTTATGCGTTATGCGTGATCCGTTATGCGTTATGCGTTATGAGTAATGCGTGATCCGTTATGCGTTATGCGTTATGCGTTATGCGTTATGGGTTATGCGTTATGTGTTATGCGTTATGCGTTATGCGTTATGCGTTATGGGTTATGAGTAATGCGTGACCCGTTATGCATTATGCTTTATGCGTTATGAGTTACGCGTAATGCGTTGTGCGCTATGGGTCATGCGTTAAGCGTTATGCGTTATGCGTTATGCGTTATGGGTTATGCGATATGTGTTATGCGTTATGCGTTATGCGTTATGCGTTATGCGTTATGGGTTATCCGTTATGCGTTATCCGTTATGCGTTATGCGTTATGCGTTATGCGTTATGCGTTATGCGTTATGCGTTATGCGTTAAGCGTTATGCGTTATGAGTAATGCGTGATCCGTTATGCGTTATGCGTTATGCGTTATGAGTAATGCGTGATCCGTTATGCGTTATGCGTTATGCGTTATGAGTAATCCTGGATCCGTTATGCGTTATGCGTTTTACGTTATTCGTTATGCGTTGTGCATTATGCGTTATGCGTTATGGATTATGCGTTATGCGATATTCGTTATGTGTTATGCGTTATGCGTTATGCGTTATGCGTTATGCGTTATGCGGTATGCGTTATGCGTTATGCGTTATGCGTTATGCGTTATGCGTTATGAGAAATGCGTGATCCGTTATGCGTTATGCGTTATGAGTAATGCGTGATCGGTTACGCGTTATACGTTATGCGTTTTGCGTTATGGGTTATGCGTTATGTGTTATGAGTTATGCGTTATGCGTTATGCGTTATGCGTTATGCGTTATGGGTTATGAGTAATGCGTGATCCGTTATGCGTTATGCTTTATGCGATATGAGTTACGCGTAATGCGTTATGCGTTATGGGTCATGCGTTAAGCGTTATGCGTTATGCGTTATGGGTTATGAGTAATGCGTGACACGTTATGCGTTATGCTTTATGCGTTATGAGTTACGCGTAATGCGTTATGCGTTATGCGTTATGGGTTATGAGTAATGCGTGATCCGTTATGCGTTATGCTTTATGCGTTATGAGTTACGCGTAATGCGTTATGCGCTATGGGTCATGCGTTAAGCGTTATGCGTTATACGTTATGGGTTATGCGTTATGGGTTATGAGTAATGCGTGATCCTTTATGCGTTATGCTTTATGCGTTATGAGTTACGCGTAATGCGTTATGCGCTATGGGTTATGCGTTAAGCGTTATGCGTTATGCGTTATGCGTTATGGGTTATGCGTTATGTGTTATGAGTTATGCGTTATGCGTTATGCGTTATGCGTTATGGGTTATCCGTTATGCGTTATCCGTTATGAGTTTTGCGTTATGTGTTACGCGTTATGAGTTGTGCGTTATGCGTTATGCGTTATGCGTTATGCGTTATGCGTTATGCGTGATCCGTTATGCGTTATGCGTTATGAGTAATGCGTGATCCGTTATGCGTTATGCGTTATGCGATATGCGTTATGCGTTATGCGTTATGCGTTATGCGTTATGCGTTATGCGTTATGCGTTATGCGATATGCGTTATGCGTTATGCGTTATGCGTTATGCGTTATGCGTTATGCGTTATGCGTTATGCGTTATGCGTTATGCGTTATGCGTTATGCGTTATGCGTTATGCGTTATGCGTTATGAGTAATGCTTGATCCGTTATGCGTTATGCGTTATGCGTTATGCGTTATGCGTTATGTGTTATGCGTTGTGCGTTATCCGCTATGCGTTATGCGTTTTGCGTTATGCGTGATCCGTTATGCGTTATGCGTTATGAGTAATGCGTGATCCGTTATGCGTTATGCGTTATGCGTTATGCGTTATGCGTTATGCGTTATGCGTTATGCGTTATGCGTTATGCGTTATGGGTTATGCGTTATGTGTTATGCGTTATGCGTTATGCGTTATGCGTTATGCGTTATGCGTTATGGGTTATGAGTAATGCGTGACCCGTTATGCGTTATGCTTTTTGCGTTATGAGTTACGCGTAATGCGTTATGCGCTATGGGTCATGCGTTAAGCGTTATGCGTTATGCGTTATGCGTTATGGGTTATGCGTTATGTGTTATGCGTTATGCGTTATGCGTTATGCGTTATGCGTTATGCGTTATGGGTTATCCGTTATGCGTTATCCGTTATGCGTTATGCGTTATGCGTTACGCGTTATGCGTTATGCGTTATGCGTTATGCGTTATGCGTTATGAGTAATGCGTGATCCGGTATGCGTTATGCGTTATGCGTTATGAGTAATGCGTTATGCGTTATGGGTTATGCGTTATGTGTTATGCGTTATGCGTTATGCGTTATGCGTTATGCGTTATGCGTTATGGGTTATGAGTAATGCGTGACCCGTTATGCGTTATGCTTTTTGCGTTATGAGTTACGCGTAATGCGTTATGCGCTATGGGTCATGCGTTAAGCGTTATGCGTTATGCGTTATGCGTTATGGGTTATGCGTTATGTGTTATGCGTTATGCGTTATGCGTTATGCGTTATGCGTTATGCGTTATGGGTTATCCGTTATGCGTTATCCGTTATGCGTTATGCGTTATGCGTTAAGCGTTATGCGTTATGCGTTATGCGTTATGCGTTATGCGTTATGAGTAATGCGTGATCCGGTATGCGTTATGCGTTATGCGTTATGAGTAATGCGTGATCCGTTATGCGTTATGCGTTATGCGTTATGAGTAATCCTGGATCCGTTATGCGTTATGCGTTTTGCGTTATTCGTTATGCGTTGTGCATTATGCGTTATGCGTTATGGTTTATGCGTTATGCGATATTCGTTATGTGTTATGCGTTATGCGTTATGCGTTATGCGTTATGCGTTATGAGAAATGCGTGATCCGTTATGCGTTATGCGTTATGAGTAATGCGTGATCCGTTATGCGTTATGCGTTATGCGTTATGCGTTATGCGTTATGCGTTATGCGTGATCCGTTATGCGTTATGCGTTATGAGTAATGCGTGATCCGTTATGCGTTATGCGTTATGCGTTATGCGTTATGCGTTATGCGTTATGCGTTATGCATTATGGGTTATGCGTTATGTGTTATGCGTTATGCGTTATGCGTTATGCGTTATGGGTTATGAGTAATGCGTGACCCGTTATGCGTTATGCTTTTTGCGTTATGAGTTACGCGTAATGCGTTATGCGCTATGGGTCATGCGTTAAGCGTTATGCGTTATGCGTTATGCGTTGTGCGTTATGGGTTATGCGTTATGTGTTATGCGTTATGCGTTATGCGTTATGCGTTATGCGTTATGCTTTATGCGTTATGCGTTATGAGTAATGCGTGATCCGTTATGTGTTATGCGTTATGCGTTTTGCGTTATGCGTTATGCGTTATGCGTTCTGCGTTCTGCGTTATGCGTTATGCGTTATGCGTTATGCGTTATGCGTTATGCGTTATGCGTTATGCGTTATGCGTTATGCGTTATGCGTTATGCGTTATGCGTTATGCGTTATGCGTTATGCGTTATGCGTTATGCGTTATGCGTTATGCGTTATGCGTTATGCGTTATGCGTTATGCGTTATGAGAAATGCGTGATCCGTTATGCGTTATGCGTTATGAGTAATGCGTGATCGGTTACGCGTTATACGTTATGCGTTATGCGTTATGGGTTATGCGTTATGTGTTATGAGTTATGCGTTATGCGTTATGCGTTATGCGTTATGCGTTATGGGTTATGAGTAATGCGTGATCCGTTATGCGTTATGCTTTATGCGATATGAGTTACGCGTAATGCGTTATGCGCTATGGGTCATGCGTTAAGCGTTATGCGTTATGCGTTATGGGTTATGAGTAATGCGTGATCCGTTATGCGTTATGCTTTATGCGTTATGAGTTACGCGTAATGCGTTATGCGTTATGCGTTATGGGTTATGAGTAATGCGTGATCCGTTATGCGTTATGCTTTATGCGTTATGAGTTACGCGTAATGCGTTATGCGCTATGGGTCATGCGTTAAGCGTTATGCGTTATGCGTTATGGGTTATGCGTTATGGGTTATGAGTAATGCGTGATCCTTTATGCGTTATGCTTTATGCGTTATGAGTTACGCGTAATGCGTTATGCGCTATGGGTCATGCGTTAAGCGTTATGCGTTATGCGTTATGCGTTATGGGTTATGCGTTATGTGTTATGAGTTATGCGTTATGCGTTATGCGTTATGCGTTATGCGTTATGCGTTATGGGTTATCCGTTATGCGTTATCCGTTATGAGTTTTGCGTTATGTGTTACGCGTTATGAGTTGTGCGTTATGCGTTATGCGTTATGCGTTATGCGTTATGCGTTATGCGTTATGCGTGATCCGTTATGCGTTATGCGTTATGAGTAATGCGTGATCCGTTATGCGTTATGCGTTATGCGTTATGCGTTATGGGTTATGCGTTATGTGTTATGCGTTATGCGTTATGCGTTATGCGTTATGGGTTATGAGTAATGCGTGACCCGTTATGCATTATGCTTTATGCGTTATGAGTTACGCGTAATGCGTTGTGCGCTATGGGTCATGCGTTAAGCGTTATGCGTTATGCGTTATGCGTTATGGGTTATGCGATATGTGTTATGCGTTATGCGTTATGCGTTATGCGTTATGCGTTATGGGTTATCCGTTATGCGTTATCCGTTATGCGTTATGCGTTATGCGTTTTGCGTTATGCGTTATGCGATATGCGTTATGCGTTATGCGTTATGCGTTATGCGTTATGCGTTATGCGTTATGCGTTATGCGTTATGCGATATGCGTTATGCGTTATGCGTTATGCGTTATGCGTTATGCGTTATGCGTTATGCGTTATGCGTTATGCGTTATGCGTTATGCGTTATGCGTTATGCGTTATGCGTTATGCGTTATGAGTAATGCTTGATCCGTTATGCGTTATGCGTTATGCGTTATGCGTTATGTGTTATGCGTTGTGCGTTATCCGCTATGCGTTATGCGTTTTGCGTTATGCGTGATCCGTTATGCGTTATGCGTTATGAGTAATGCGTGATCCGTTATGCGTTATGCGTTATGCGTTATGCGTTATGCGTTATGCGTTATGCGTTATGCGTTATGCGTTATGGGTTATGCGTTATGTGTTATGCGTTATGCGTTATGCGTTATGCGTTATGCGTTATGCGTTATGGGTTATGAGTAATGCGTGACCCGTTATGCGTTATGCTTTTTGCGTTATGAGTTACGCGTAATGCGTTATGCGCTATGGGTCATGCGTTAAGCGTTATGCGTTATGCGTTATGCGTTATGGGTTATGCGTTATGTGTTATGCGTTATGCGTTATGCGTTATGCGTTATGCGTTATGCGTTATGGGTTATCCGTTATGCGTTATCCGTTATGCGTTATGCGTTATGCGTTACGCGTTATGCGTTATGCGTTATGCGTTATGCGTTATGAGTAATGCGTGATCCGGTATGCGTTATGCGTTATGCGTTATGAGTAATGCGTGATCCGTTATGCGTTATGCGTTATGCGTTATGAGTAATCCTGGATCCGTTATGCGTTATGCGTTTTGCGTTATTCGTTATGCGTTGTGCATTATGCGTTATGCGTTATGGATTATGCGTTATGCGATATTCGTTATGTGTTATGCGTTATGCGTTATGCGTTATGCGTTATGCGTTATGCGTTATGAGAAATGCGTGATCCGTTATGCGTTATGCGTTATGAGTAATGCGTGATCCGTTATGCGTTATGCGTTATGCGTTATGCGTTATGCGTTATGCGTTATGCGTGATCCGTTATGCGTTATGCGTTATGAGTAATGCGTGATCCGTTATGCGTTATGCGTTATGCGTTATGCGTTATGCGTTATGCGTTATGCGTTATGCGTTATGGGTTATGCGTTATGCGTTATGCGTTATGCGTTATGCGTTATGCGTTATGGGTTATGAGTAATGCGTGACCCGTTATGCGTTATGCTTTTTGCGTTATGAGTTACGCGTAATGCGTTATGCGCTATGGGTCATGCGTTAAGCGTTATGCGTTATGAGTAATGCGTGATCCGTTATGCGTTATGCGTTATGAGTAATGCGTGATCCGTTATGCGTTATGCGTTATGCGTTATGCGTTATGGGTTATGCGTTATGTGTTATGCGTTATGCGTTATGCGTTATGCGTTATGGGTTATGAGTAATGCGTGACCCGTTATGCATTATGCTTTATGCGTTATGAGTTACGCGTAATGCGTTGTGCGCTATGGGTCATGCGTTAAGCGTTATGCGTTATGCGTTATGCGTTATGGGTTATGCGATATGTGTTATGCGTTATGCGTTATGCGTTATGCGTTATGCGTTATGGGTTATCCGTTATGCGTTATCCGTTATGCGTTATGCGTTATGCGTTATGCGTTATGCGTTATGCGATATGCGTTATGCGTTATGCGTTATGCGTTATGCGTTATGCGTTATGCGTTATGCGTTATGCGTTATGCGATATGCGTTATGCGTTATGCGTTATGCGTTATGCGTTATGCGTTATGCGTTATGCGTTATGCGTTATGCGTTATGCGTTATGCGTTATGCGTTATGCGTTATGCGTTATGCGTTATGCGTTATGCGTTATGCGTTATGCGTTATGCGTTATGAGTAATGCTTGATCCGTTATGCGTTATGCGTTATGCGTTATGCGTTATGTGTTATGCGTTGTGCGTTATCCGCTATGCGTTATGCGTTTTGCGTTATGCGTGATCCGTTATGCGTTATGCGTTATGAGTAATGCGTGATCCGTTATGCGTTATGCGTTATGCGTTATGCGTTATGCGTTATGCGTTATGCGTTATGCGTTATGCGTTATGCGTTATGCGTTATGCGTTATGCGTTATGCGTTATGCGTTATGCGTTATGCGTTATGCGTTATGGGTTATGAGTAATGCGTGACCCGTTATGCGTTATGCTTTTTGCGTTATGAGTTACGCGTAATGCGTTATGCGCTATGGGTCATGCGTTAAGCGTTATGCGTTATGCGTTATGCGTTATGGGTTATGCGTTATGTGTTATGCGTTATGCGTTATGCGTTATGCGTTATGCGTTATGCGTTATGGGTTATCCGTTATGCGTTATCCGTTATGCGTTATGCGTTATGCGTTAAGCGTTATGCGTTATGCGTTATGCGTTATGCGTTATGCGTTATGAGTAATGCGTGATCCGGTATGCGTTATGCGTTATGCGTTATGAGTAATGCGTGATCCGTTATGCGTTATGCGTTATGCGTTATGAGTAATCCTGGATCCGTTATGCGTTATGCGTTTTGCGTTATTCGTTATGCGTTGTGCATTATGCGTTATGCGTTATGGATTATGCGTTATGCGATATTCGTTATGTGTTATGCGTTATGCGTTATGCGTTATGCGTTATGCGTTATGCGTTATGAGAAATGCGTGATCCGTTATGCGTTATGCGTTATGAGTAATGCGTGATCCGTTATGCGTTATGCGTTATGCGTTATGCGTTATGCGTTATGCGTTATGCGTGATCCGTTATGCGTTATGCGTTATGAGTAATGCGTGATCCGTTATGCGTTATGCGTTATGCGTTATGCGTTATGCATTATGCGTTATGCGTTATGCATTATGGGTTATGCGTTATGTGTTATGCGTTATGCGTTATGCGTTATGCGTTATGGGTTATGAGTAATGCGTGACCCGTTATGCGTTATGCTTTTTGCGTTATGAGTTACGCGTAATGCGTTATGCGCTATGGGTCATGCGTTAAGCGTTATGCGTTATGCGTTATGCGTTATGCGTTATGGGTTATGCGTTATGTGTTATGCGTTATGCGTTATGCGTTATGCGTTATGCGTTATGCGTTATGCGTTATGCGTTATGAGTAATGCGTGATCCGTTATGTGTTATGCGTTATGCGTTTTGCGTTATGCGTTATGCGTTATGCGTTATGCGTTCTGCGTTATGCGTTATGCGTTATGCGTTATGCGTTATGCGTTATGCGTTATGCGTTATGCGTTATGCGTTATGCGTTATGCGTTATGCGTTATGCGTTATGCGTTATGCGTTATGCGTTATGCGTTATGCGTTATGCGTTATGCGTTATGCGTTATGCGTTATGCGTTATGCGTTATGAGAAATGCGTGATCCGTTATGCGTTATGCGTTATGAGTAATGCGTGATCCGTTATGCGTTATGCGTTATGCGTTATGCGTTATGCGTTACGCAATATGCGTTATGCGTTATGCGTTATGCGTTAAGCGTTATGCGTTATGCGTTATGCGTTATGCGTTATGCGTGATCCGTTATGCGTTATGCGTTATGAGTAATGCGTGATCCGTTATGCGTTATGCGTTATGCGTTATGCGTTATGCGTTATGCGTTATGCGTTATGGGTTATGCGTTATGTGTTATGCGTTATGCGTTATGCGTTATGCGTTATGGGTTATGAGTAATGCGTGACCCGTTATGCATTATGCTTTATGCGTTATGAGTTACGCGTAATGCGTTGTGCGCTATGGGTCATGCGTTAAGCGTTATGCGTTATGCGTTATGCGTTATGGGTTATGCGTTATGTGTTATGCGTTATGCGTTATGCGTTATGCGTTATGCGTTATGGGTTATCCGTTATGCGTTATCCGTTATGCGTTATGCGTTATGCGTTATGCGTTATGCGTTATGCGTTATGCGTTATGCGTTATGCGATATGCGTTATGCGTTATGCGTTATGCGTGATCCGTTATGCGTTATGAGTAATGCGTGATCCGTTATGCGTTATGCGTTATGCGTTATGCGTTATGCGTTATGCGTTACGCAATATGCGTTATGCGTTATGCGTTAAGCGTTATGCGTTATGCGTTATGCGTTATGCGTTATGCGTGATCCGTTATGCGTTATGCGTTATGAGTAATGCGTGATCCGTTATGCGTTATGCGTTATGCGTTATGCGTTATGCGTTATGCGTTATGCGTTATGGGTTATGCGTTATGTGTTATGCGTTATGCGTTATGCGTTATGCGTTATGGGTTATGAGTAATGCGTGACCCGTTATGCATTATGCTTTATGCGTTATGAGTTACGCGTAATGCGTTGTGCGCTATGGGTCATGCGTTAAGCGTTATGCGTTATGCGTTATGCGTTATGGGTTATGCGTTATGTGTTATGCGTTATGCGTTATGCGTTATGCGTTATGCGTTATGCGTTATGGGTTATCCGTTATGCGTTATCCGTTATGCGTTATGCGTTATGCGTTATGCGTTATGCGTTATGCGTTATGCGATATGCGTTATGCGTTATGCGTTATGCGTTATGCGTTATGCGTTATGCGTTATGCGTTATGCGTTATGCGTTATGCGTTATGCGTTATGCGTTATGCGTTATGCGTTATGCGTTATGCGTTATGCGTTATGCGTGATCCGTTATGCGTTATGCGTTATGAGTAATGCGTGGTCCGTTATGCGTTATGCGTTATGCGTTATGCGTTATGCGTTATGCGTTATGCATTATGGGTCATGCGTTATGTGTTATGCGTTATGCGTTATGCGTTATGCGTTATGCGTTATGGGTAATGAGTAATGCGTGACCCGTCATGCGTTATGCTTTTTGCGTTATGCGTTATGCGTTATGCGTTATGCGTGATCCGTTATGCGTTATGCGTTATGAGTAATGCGTTATGAGTAATGCGTGATCCGGTATGCGTTATGCGTTATGCGTTATGAGTAATGCGTGATCCGTTATGCGTTATGCGTTATGCGTTATGAGTAATCCTGGATCCGTTATGCGTTATGCGTTTTGCGTTATTCGTTATGCGTTGTGCATTATGCGTTATGCGTTATGGATTATGCGTTATGCGATATTCGTTATGTGTTATGCGTTATGCGTTATGCGTTATGCGTTATGCGTTATGCGTTATGCGTTATGCGTTATGAGTAATGCGTGATCCGGTATGCGTTATGCGTTATGCGTTATGAGTAATGCGTGATCCGTTATGCGTTATGCGTTATGCGTTATGAGTAATCCTGGATCCGTTATGCGTTATGCGTTTTGCGTTATTCGTTATGCGTTGTGCATTATGCGTTATGCGTTATGGATTATGCGTTATGCGATATTCGTTATGTGTTATGCGTTATGCGTTATGCGTTATGCGTTATGCGTTATGCGTTATGCGTTATGAGTAATGCGTGATCCGGTATGCGTTATGCGTTATGCGTTATGCGTTATGCGTTATGGGTAATGAGTAATGCGTGACCCGTCATGCGTTATGCTTTTTGCGTTATGCGTTATGCGTTATGCGTTATGCGTGATCCGTTATGCGTTATGCGTTATGAGTAATGCGTTATGAGTAATGCGTGATCCGGTATGCGTTATGCGTTATGCGTTATGAGTAATGCGTGATCCGTTATGCGTTATGCGTTATGCGTTATGAGTAATCCTGGATCCGTTATGCGTTATGCGTTTTGCGTTATTCGTTATGCGTTGTGCATTATGCGTTATGCGTTATGGATTATGCGTTATGCGATATTCGTTATGTGTTATGCGTTATGCGTTATGCGTTATGCGTTATGCGTTATGCGATATTCGTTATGCGTTATGCGTTATGCGTTACGCGTTATGCGTTATGCGTTATGCGTTATGCGTTATGCGTTATGAGTAATGCGTGATCCGGTATGCGTTATGCGTTATGCGTTATGAGTAATGCGTGATCCGTTATGCGTTATGCGTTATGCGTTATGAGTAATCCTGGATCCGTTATGCGTTATGCGTTTTGCGTTATTCGTTATGCGTTGTGCATTATGCGTTATGCGTTATGGATTATGCGTTATGCGATATTCGTTATGTGTTATGCGTTATGCGTTATGCGTTATGCGTTATGCGTTATGAGAAATGCGTGATCCGTTATGCGTTATGCGTTATGAGTAATGCGTGATCCGTTATGCGTTATGCGTTATGCGTTATGCGTTATGCGTTATGCGTTATGCGTGATCCGTTATGCGTTATGCGTTATGAGTAATGCGTGATCCGTTATGCGTTATGCGTTATGCGTTATGCGTTATGCGTTATGCGTTATGCGTTATGCATTATGGGTTATGCGTTATGTGTTATGCGTTATGCGTTATGCGTTATGCGTTATGGGTTATGAGTAATGCGTGACCCGTTATGCGTTATGCTTTTTGCGTTATGAGTTACGCGTAATGCGTTATGCGCTATGGGTCATGCGTTAAGCGTTATGCGTTATGCGTTATGCGTGATCCGTTATGCGTTATGCGTTATGAGTAATGCGTGATCCGTTATGCGTTATGCGTTATGCGTTATGCGTTATGGGTTATGCGTTATGTGTTATGCGTTATGCGTTATGCGTTATGCGTTATGGGTTATGAGTAATGCGTGACCCGTTATGCATTATGCTTTATGCGTTATGAGTTACGCGTAATGCGTTGTGCGCTATGGGTCATGCGTTAAGCGTTATGCGTTATGCGTTATGCGTTATGGGTTATGCGATATGTGTTATGCGTTATGCGTTATGCGTTATGCGTTATGCGTTATGGGTTATCCGTTATGCGTTATCCGTTATGCGTTATGCGTTATGCGTTATGCGTTATGCGTTATGCGTTATGCGATATGCGTTATGCGTTATGCGTTATGCGTTATGCGTTATGCGTTATGCGTTATGCGTTATGCGATATGCGTTATGCGTTATGCGTTATGCGTTATGCGTTATGCGTTATGCGTTATGCGTTATGCGTTATGCGTTATGCGTTATGCGTTATGCTTTATGCGTTATGCGTTATGCGTTATGCGTTATGAGTAATGCTTGATCCGTTATGCGTTATGCGTTATGCGTTATGCGTTATGTGTTATGCGTTGTGCGTTATCCGCTATGCGTTATGCGTTTTGCGTTATGCGTGATCCGTTATGCGTTATGCGTTATGAGTAATGCGTGATCCGTTATGCGTTATGCGTTATGCGTTATGCGTTATGCGTTATGCGTTATGCGTTATGCGTTATGCGTTATGGGTTATGCGTTATGTGTTATGCGTTATGCGTTATGCGTTATGCGTTATGCGTTATGCGTTATGGGTTATGAGTAATGCGTGACCCGTTATGCGTTATGCTTTTTGCGTTATGAGTTACGCGTAATGCGTTATGCGCTATGGGTCATGCGTTAAGCGTTATGCGTTATGCGTTATGCGTTATGGGTTATGCGTTATGTGTTATGCGTTATGCGTTATGCGTTATGCGTTATGCGTTATGCGTTATGGGTTATCCGTTATGCGTTATCCGTTATGCGTTATGCGTTATGCGTTACGCGTTATGCGTTATGCGTTATGCGTTATGCGTTATGCGTTATGAGTAATGCGTGATCCGGTATGCGTTATGCGTTATGCGTTATGAGTAATGCGTGATCCGTTATGCGTTATGCGTTATGCGTTATGAGTAATCCTGGATCCGTTATGCGTTATGCGTTTTGCGTTATTCGTTATGCGTTGTGCATTATGCGTTATGCGTTATGGATTATGCGTTATGCGATATTCGTTATGTGTTATGCGTTATGCGTTATGCGTTATGCGTTATGCGTTATGCGTTATGCGTTATGAGAAATGCGTGATCCGTTATGCGTTATGCGTTATGAGTAATGCGTGATCCGTTATGCGTTATGCGTTATGCGTTATGCGTTATGCGTTATGCGTTATGCGTGATCCGTTATGCGTTATGCGTTATGAGTAATGCGTGATCCGTTATGCGTTATGCGTTATGCGTTATGCGTTATGCGTTATGCGTTATGCGTTATGCATTATGGGTTATGCGTTATGTGTTATGCGTTATGCGTTATGCGTTATGCGTTATGGGTTATGAGTAATGCGTGACCCGTTATGCGTTATGCTTTTTGCGTTATGAGTTACGCGTAATGCGTTATGCGCTATGGGTCATGCGTTAAGCGTTATGCGTTATGCGTTATGCGTTATGCGTTATGGGTTATGCGTTATGTGTTATGCGTTATGCGTTATGCGTTATGCGTTATGCGTTATGCTTTATGCGTTATGCGTTATGAGTAATGCGTGATCCGTTATGTGTTATGCGTTATGCGTTTTGCGTTATGCGTTATGCGTTATGCGTTATGCGTTCTGCGTTATGCGTTATGCGTTATGCGTTATGCGTTATGCGTTATGCGTTATGCGTTATGCGTTATGCGTTATGCGTTATGCGTTATGCGTTATGCGTTATGCGTTATGCGTTATGCGTTATGCGTTATGCGTTATGCGTTATGCGTTATGCGTTATGCGTTATGCGTTATGCGTTATGAGTAATGCGTGATCCGTTATGCGTTATGCGTTATGAGTAATGCGTGATCCGTTATGCGTTATGCGTTATGCGTTATGCGTTATGCGTTACGCAATATGCGTTATGCGTTATGCGTTATGCGTTAAGCGTTATGCGTTATGCGTTATGCGTTATGCGTTATGCGTGATCCGTTATGCGTTATGCGTTATGAGTAATGCGTGATCCGTTATGCGTTATGCGTTATGCGTTATGCGTTATGCGTTATGCGTTATGCGTTATGGGTTATGCGTTATGTGTTATGCGTTATGCGTTATGCGTTATGCGTTATGGGTTATGAGTAATGCGTGACCCGTTATGCATTATGCTTTATGCGTTATGAGTTACGCGTAATGCGTTGTGCGCTATGGGTCATGCGTTAAGCGTTATGCGTTATGCGTTATGCGTTATGGGTTATGCGTTATGTGTTATGCGTTATGCGTTATGCGTTATGCGTTATGCGTTATGGGTTATCCGTTATGCGTTATGCGTTATGCGTTATGCGTTATGCGTTATGCGTTATGCGTTATGCGTTATGCGTTATGCGTTATGCGATATGCGTTATGCGTTATGCGTTATGCGTGATCCGTTATGCGTTATGAGTAATGCGTGATCCGTTATGCGTTATGCGTTATGCGTTATGCGTTATGCGTTATGCGTTACGCAATATGCGTTATGCGTTATGCGTTAAGCGTTATGCGTTATGCGTTATGCGTTATGCGTTATGCGTGATCCGTTATGCGTTATGCGTTATGAGTAATGCGTGATCCGTTATGCGTTATGCGTTATGCGTTATGCGTTATGCGTTATGCGTTATGCGTTATGGGTTATGCGTTATGTGTTATGCGTTATGCGTTATGCGTTATGCGTTATGGGTTATGAGTAATGCGTGACCCGTTATGCATTATGCTTTATGCGTTATGAGTTACGCGTAATGCGTTGTGCGCTATGGGTCATGCGTTAAGCGTTATGCGTTATGCGTTATGCGTTATGGGTTATGCGTTATGTGTTATGCGTTATGCGTTATGCGTTATGCGTTATGCGTTATGCGTTATGGGTTATCCGTTATGCGTTATCCGTTATGCGTTATGCGTTATGCGTTATGCGTTATGCGTTATGCGTTATGCGATATGCGTTATGCGTTATGCGTTATGCGTTATGCGTTATGCGTTATGCGTTATGCGTTATGCGTTATGCGTTATGCGTTATGCGTTATGCGTTATGCGTTATGCGTTATGCGTTATGCGTGATCCGTTATGCGTTATGCGTTATGAGTAATGCGTGGTCCGTTATGCGTTATGCGTTATGCGTTATGCGTTATGCGTTATGCGTTATGCATTATGGGTCATGCGTTATGTGTTATGCGTTATGCGTTATGCGTTATGCGTTATGCGTTATGGGTAATGAGTAATGCGTGACCCGTCATGCGTTATGCTTTTTGCGTTATGCGTTATGCGTTATGCGTTATGCGTGATCCGTTATGCGTTATGCGTTATGAGTAATGCGTGATCCGTTATGCGTTATGCGTTATGCGTTATGCGTTATGCGTTATGCGTTATGGGTTATGCGTTATGTGTTATACGTTATGCGTTATGCGTTATGCGTTTTGCGTTATGCGTTATGCCTTATGCGTTATGCGTTATGCGTTATGCGTTATGCGTTATGCGTTATGCGTTATGCGTTATGCGTTATGCGAAATGCGTGATCCGTTATGCGTTATGCGTTATGAGTAATGCGTGATCCGTTATGCGTTATGCGTTATGCGTTATGCGTTATGCGTTATGCGTTATGCGTTATGCGTTATGCGTTATGCGTTATGAGAAATGCGTGATCCGTTATGCGTTATGCGTTATGAGTAATGCGTGATCCGTTATGCGTTATGCGTTATGCGTTATGCGTTATGCGTTATGCGTTATGCGTTATGCGTGATCCGTTATGCGTTATGCGTTATGAGTAATGCGTGATCCGTTATGCGTTATGCGTTATGCGTTATGCGTTATGCGTTATGCGTTATGGGTTATGCGTTATGTGTTATGCGTTATGCGTTATGCGTTATGCGTTATGCGTTATGCGTTATGGGTTATCCGTTATGCGTTATCCGTTATGCGTTATGCGTTATGCGTTATGCGTTATGCGTTATGCTTTATGCGTTATGCGATATGCGTTATGCGTTATGCGTTATGCGTTATGCGTTATGCGTTATGCGTTATGCGTTATGCGTTATGCGTTATGCGTTATGCGTTATGCGTTATGCGTTATGCGTTATGCGTTATGCGTTATGCGTTATGTGTTATGCGTTGTGCGTTATCCGCTATGCGTTATGCGTTTTGCGTTATGCGTTATGCGTTATGCGTTGAGCGTTATGCGTTATGCATTATAGGTTATGCGTTATGTGTTATGCGTTATGCGTTATGCGTCATGCATTATGCATTATGCGTTATGCTTTATGCGTTATGCGTTATGAGTAATGCGTGATCCGTTATGTATTATGCGTTATGCGTTATGCGTTATGCGTTATGCGTTATGCGTTATGCGTTATGCGTTATGCGTTATGCGTTCTGCGTTATGCGTTATGCGTTATGCGTTATGCGTTATGCGTTATGCGTTATGAGTAATGCGTGATCCGTTATGTGTTATGCGTTATGCGTTATGCGTTATGCGTTATGCGTTATGCGTTATGCGTTATGCGTTATGCGTTATGCGTTCTGCGTTATGCGTTATGCGTTATGCGTTATGCGTTATGCGTTATGCGTTATGCGTTATGCGTTATGCGTTATGCGTTATGCGTTACGCAATATGCGTTATGCGTTATGCGTTATGCGTTATGCGTTATGCGATATGCGTTATGCGTTATGCGTTATGCGTTATGCGTTATGCGTTATGCGTTATGCGTTATGCTTTATGCGTTATGCGTTATGCGTTATGCGTTATGCGTTATGCGTTATGCGTTATGCGTTATGCGTTATGCGTTATGAGTAATGCTTGATCCGTTATGCGTTATGCGTTATGCGTTATGCGTTATGCGTTATGTGTTATGCGTTGTGCGTTATCCGCTATGCGTTATGCGTTTTGCGTTATGTGTTATGCGTTATGCGTTGTGCGTTATGCGTTATGCGTTATAGGTTATGCGTTATGTGTTATGCGTTATGCGTTATGCGTTATGCGTTATGCATTATGCGTTATGCGTTATGCTTTATGCGTTATGCGTTATGAGTAATGCGTGATCCGTTATGTGTTATGCGTTATGCGTTATGCGTTTTGCGTTATGCGTTATGCGTTATGCGTTATGCGTTATGCGTTATGCGTTATGCGTTATGCGTTATGCGTTATGCGTTATGCGTTATGCGTTATGCGTTATGCGTTATGAGAAATGCGTGATCCGTTATACGTTGTGCGTTATGAGTAATGCGTGATCCGTTATGCGTTATGCGTTATGCGTTATGCGTTATGCGTTATGCGTTATGTGTTATGCGTTATGGGTTATGCGTTATGCGTTATGCGTGATCCGTTATGCGTTATGCGTTATGCGTTATGCGTTATGGGTTATGCGTTATGTGTTATGCGTTATGCGTTATGCGTTATGCGCTATGCGTTATGGGTTATGAGTAATGCGTGACCCGTTATGCGTTATGCTTTTTGCGTTATGAATTACGCGTAATGCGTTATGCGCTATGGGTCATGCGTTAAGCGTTATGCGTTATGCGTTATGCGTTATGGGTTATGCGTTATGTGTTATGCGTTATGCGTTATGCGTTATGCGTTATGCGTTATGCGTTATGCGTTATGCGTTATGCGTTATGCGTTATGCGTTATGCGTTATGCGTTATGCGTTATGCGTTATGCGTTATGCGTTATGCGTTTTGCGGTATTCGTTATGCGTTGTGCATTATGCGTTATGCGTTGTGCGTTATGGGTTATGATTTATGCGTTATGCGTTATGCGTTATGCGTTATGCGTGATCCGTTATGCGTTATGCGTTATGAGTAATGCGTGATCCGTTATGCGTTATGCGTTATGCGTTATGCGTTATGCGTTATGCATTATGGGTTATGCGTTATGTGTTATGCGTTATGCGTTATGCGTTATGCGTTATGCGTTATGGGTAATGAGTAATGCGTGACCCGTCATGCGTTATGCTTTTTGCGTTATGCGTTATGCGTTATGCGTTATGCGTGATCCGTTATGCGTTATGCGTTATGAGTAATGCGTGATCCGTTATGCGTTATGCGTTATGCGTTATGCGTTATGCGTTATGGGTTATGCGTTATGTGTTATGCGTTATGCGTTATGCGTTATGCGTTTTGCGTTATGCGTTATGCCTTATGCGTTATGCGTTATGCGTTATGCGTTATGCGTTATGCGTTATGCGTTATGCGTTATGCGTTATGCGTTATGCGAAATGCGTGATCCGTTATGCGTTATGCGTTATGAGTAATGCGTGACCCGTTATGCGTTATGCGTTATGCGTTATGCGTTATGCGTTATGCGTTATGCGTTATGCGTTATGCGTTATGCGTTATGCGTTATGAGAAATGCGTGATTTGCGGTATTCGTTATGCGTTGTGCATTATGCGTTATGCTTTGTGCGTTATGGGTTATGGTTTATGCGTTATGCGATATGCGTTATGCGTTATGCGTTATGCGTTATGCGTTATGCGTTATGCGTTATGTGTTATGCGTTATGCGTTATGCATTATGCGTTATGTGTTTTTCGTTATGCGTTATGCGTTGGTCGTTATACGTTTGCGTTATGCGATATGCGTTATGCTTTATGCGTTATGTGTTATGCGTTATACGTTATACGGTATGCGTTATGCGTTATGCGTTATGTGTTATGCGTTATGCGTTTTGCGTTATGCGTTATGCCTTATGCGTTATGCGTTATGCGTTATGCGTTATGCGTTATGCGTTATGCGTTATGCGTTATGCGTTATGCGTTATGCGTTATGCGTTATGCGTTATGCGTTATGCGAAATGCGTGATCCGTTATGCGTTATGCGTTATGAGTAATGCGTGATCCGTTATGCGTTATGCGTTATGCGTTATGCGTTATGCGTTATGCGTTATGCGTTATGCGTTATGCGTTATGCGTTATGCGTTATGCGTTATGCGTTATGCGTTATGCGTTATGCGTTATGAGAAATGCGTGATTTGCGGTATTCGTTATGCGTTGTGCATTATGCGTTATGGGTTATGCGTTATGCGTTATGCGTAATGCGTTATGCTTTATGCGTTATGCGGTATGCGTTATGAGTTATACGTTACGCGTTAAGCGTTATGCGTTATGCCTGATCCGTTATGCGTTATGCGATTTGCGGTATTCGTTATGCGTTATGCGTTATGCGTTATGCGTTATGCGTTATGCGTTATGCGTTATGCGTTATGTGTTATGCGTTATGCGTTATGCGTAATGCGTTATGCTTTATGCGTTATGCGTTATGAGTTATACGTTATGCGTTAAGCGTTATGCGTGATCCGTTATGCGTTGGGCGTTATGCGTTTTGCGGTATTCGTTATGCGTTGTGCATTATGCGTTATGCATTGTGCGTTATGGGTTATGGTTTATGCGTTATGCGATATGCGTTATGCGTTATGCGTTATGCGTTATGCGTTATGCGTTGTGCGTTGTGCGTTATGCGTTATGCGTTATGCGTTATGCGTTATGCGTTATGCGTAATGCGTTATGCGTTACGCGTTACGCGTTATGCGTTATGCGTTATGCGTTATGCGTTATGCGTTATGCGTCATGCGTTATGCGTTATGCGTTACGCGTTATGCGTTACGTGTTATGCGTTACGCGTTATATGTTATGCGTTATGCGTTATGCGTTATGCGTTATGCGTTATGCGTTATGCGTTATGCGTTATGCGTTATGCGTTATGCTTTATCCGTTAAGCGTTATGCTTTATGCGTTATGCGTTATACGTTATGCGTTATGCGTTATGCGTTATGCGTTATGCGTTATGCGTTATGCGTTTTGCGGTATTCGTTATGCGTTGTGCATTATGCGTTGTGCGTTATGGGTTATGATTTATGCGTTATGCGATATGCTTTATGGGTCATGCGTGATCTGTTATGCGTTAGGCGTTATGCGATTTGCGGTACTCGTTATGCGTTGTGCATTATGCGTTATGCGCTATGCGTTAAGGGTTATGGGTTATGCGTTATGCTTTATGCGTTATTCATTTTGCGTTATGCGTTATTCGTCATGAGTTATGAGTAATAAGTTATGCGTAATGCGTTATGCCTTATGCGTTATGCATTATGCGTTATGTGTTTTTCGTTATGCGTTATGCGTTGGGCGTTATACGTTTGCGTTATGCGATATGCGTTATGCTTTATGCGTTATGTGATATGGGTTATACGTTATACGGTATGCGTTATGCGTTATGCGTTATGCGTTATGTGTTATGCGTTATGCGTTATGCGTTCTGCGTTATGCGTTCTGCTTTATGCGTTATGCGTTATGCGTTATGCGTTATGCGTTATGCGTTATGCGTAATGCGTTATGCGTTATGCGTTATGAGTTATACGTTATGCGTTAAGCGCTATGCGTTATGCCTGATCCGTTATGCGTTAGGCGTTATGCGATTTGCGGTATTCGTTATGCGTTGTGCATTATGTGTTATGCGTTATGCGTTAAGGGTTATGGGTTATGCGTTATGCTTTATGCGTTATGCGTTATGCATTTTGCGTTATGCGTTATCCGTTATGAGTTATGAGTTATGAGTTATAAGTTATGCTTAATGCGTTATGCCGTATGCGTTATGCATTATGCGCTATGCGTTATGCGTCATGCGTTATGCGTTATGCGTTATGCGTTATGCGTTATGCCTAATACGTTATGCTTTATGCGTTACGCGTTATGAGTTATACGTTATGCGTTAAGCGTTATGTGTGATCGGTTATGCGTTGGGCGTTTTGCGTTTTGCGGTATTCGTTATGCGTTGTGCATTATGCGTTATGCATTGTGCGTTATGGGTTATGGTTTATGCGTTATGCGATATGCGTTATGCGTTATGCGTTATGCGTTATGCGTTATGCGTTATGCGTTATGCGTTATGCGTTATGCTTTATCCGTTAAGCGTTATGCTTTATGCGTTATGCGTTATACGTTATGCGTTATGCGTTATGCGTTATGCGTTATGCGTTTTGCGGTATTCGTTATGCGTTGTGCATTATGCGTTGTGCGTTATGGGTTATGATTTATGCGTTATGCGATATGCTTTATGGGTCATGCGTGATCTGTTATGCGTTAGGCGTTATGCGATTTGCGGTACTCGTTATGCGTTGTGCATTATGCGTTATGCGTTATGCGTTAAGGGTTATGGGTTATGCGTTATGCTTTATGCGTTATTCATTTTGCGTTATGCGTTATTCGTCATGAGTTATGAGTAATAAGTTATGCGTAATGCGTTATGCCTTATGCGTTATGCATTATGCGTTATGTGTTTTTCGTTATGCGTTATGCGTTGGGCGTTATACGTTTGCGTTATGCGATATGCGTTATGCTTTATGCGTTATGTGATATGGGTTATACGTTATACGGTATGCGTTATGCGTTATGCGTTATGCGTTATGTGTTATGCGTTATGCGTTATGCGTTCTGCGTTATGCGTTCTGCTTTATGCGTTATGCGTTATGCGTTATGCGTTATGCGTTATGCGTTATGCGTTATGCGTTATGCTTTATGCGTTATGCGTTATGCGTTATGAGTTATACGTTATGCGTTAAGCGCTATGCGTTATGCCTGATCCGTTATGCGTTAGGCGTTATGCGATTTGCGGTATTCGTTATGCGTTGTGCATTATGTGTTATGCGTTATGCGTTAAGGGTTATGGGTTATGCGTTATGCTTTATGCGTTATGCGTTATGCATTTTGCGTTATGCGTTATCCGTTATGAGTTATGAGTTATGAGTTATAAGTTATGCTTAATGCGTTATGCCGTATGCGTTATGCATTATGCGCTATGCGTTATGCGTCATGCGTTATGCGTTATGCGTTATGCGTTATGCGTTATGCCTAATACGTTATGCTTTATGCGTTACGCGTTATGAGTTATACGTTATGCGTTAAGCGTTATGTGTGATCCGTTATGCGTTGGGCGTTTTGCGTTTTGCGGTATTCGTTATGCGTTGTGCATTATGCGTTATGCATTGTGCGTTATGGGTTATGGTTTATGCGTTATGCGATATGCGTTATGCGTTATGCGTTATGCGTTATGCGTTATGCGTTATGCGTTATGCGTTATGCGTTATGCGTAATGCGTTATGCGTTATGCGTTATGCGTTATGAGTTATACATTATGCGTTAAGCGTTATGCGTTATGACTGATCCGTTATGCGTTAGGCGTTATGCGATTTGCGGTATTCGTTATGCGTTGTGCATTATGCGTTATGCGTTATGCGTTAAGGGTTATGCATTAAGGGTTATGGGTTATGCGTTATGCTTTATGCGTTATGCGTTATGCATTTTGCGTTATGCGTTATCCGTTATGAGTTATGAGTTATGAGTTATAAGTTATGCTTAATGCGTTATGCCTTATGCGTTATGCATTATGCGCTATGGGTTATGCGTCATGCGTTATGCGTTATGCGTTATGCGTTATGCGTTATGCCTAATACGTTATGCTTTATGAGTTACGCGTTATGAGTTATACGTTATGCGTTAAGCGTTATGCGTGATCCGTTATGCGTTGGGCGTTTTGCGTTTTGCGGTATTCGTTATGCGTTGTGCATTATGCGTTATGCATTGTGCGTTATGGGTTATGGTTTATGCGTTATGCGATATGCGTTATGCGTTATGCGTTATGCGTTATGCGTTATGCGTTATGCGTTATGCGTTATGCGTTATGCTTTATCCGTTAAGCGTTATGCTTTATGCGTTATGCGTTATGCGTTATGCGTTAAGGGTTATGGGTTATGCGTTATGCTTTATGCGTTATGCGTTATGCATTTTGCGTTATGCGTTATCCGTTATGAGTTATGAGTTATGAGTTATAAGTTATGCTTAATGCGTTATGCCGTATGCGTTATGCATTATGCGCTATGCGTTATGCGTCATGCGTTATGCGTTATGCGTTATGCGTTATGCGTTATGCCTAATACGTTATGCTTTATGCGTTACGCGTTATGAGTTATACGTTATGCGTTAAGCGTTATGTGTGATCCGTTATGCGTTGGGCGTTTTGCGTTTTGCGGTATTCGTTATGCGTTGTGCATTATGCGTTATGCATTGTGCGTTATGGGTTATGGTTTATGCGTTATGCGATATGCGTTATGCGTTATGCGTTATGCGTTATGCGTTATGCGTTATGCGTTATGCGTTATGCGTTATGCTTTATCCGTTAAGCGTTATGCTTTATGCGTTATGCGTTATACGTTATGCGTTATGCGTTATGCGTTATGCGTTATGCGTTTTGCGGTATTCGTTATGCGTTGTGCATTATGCGTTGTGCGTTATGGGTTATGATTTATGCGTTATGCGATATGCTTTATGGGTCATGCGTGATCTGTTATGCGTTAGGCGTTATGCGATTTGCGGTACTCGTTATGCGTTGTGCATTATGCGTTATGCGTTATGCGTTAAGGGTTATGGGTTATGCGTTATGCTTTATGCGTTATTCATTTTGCGTTATGCGTTATTCGTCATGAGTTATGAGTAATAAGTTATGCGTAATGCGTTATGCCTTATGCGTTATGCATTATGCGTTATGTGTTTTTCGTTATGCGTTATGCGTTGGGCGTTATACGTTTGCGTTATGCGATATGCGTTATGCTTTATGCGTTATGTGATATGGGTTATACGTTATACGGTATGCGTTATGCGTTATGCGTTATGCGTTATGTGTTATGCGTTATGCGTTATGCGTTCTGCGTTATGCGTTCTGCTTTATGCGTTATGCGTTATGCGTTATGCGTTATGCGTTATGCGTTATGCGTAATGCGTTATGCTTTATGCGTTATGCGTTATGCGTTATGAGTTATACGTTATGCGTTAAGCGCTATGCGTTATGCCTGATCCGTTATGCGTTAGGCGTTATGCGATTTGCGGTATTCGTTATGCGTTGTGCATTATGTGTTATGCGTTATGCGTTAAGGGTTATGGGTTATGCGTTATGCTTTATGCGTTATGCGTTATGCATTTTGCGTTATGCGTTATCCGTTATGAGTTATGAGTTATGAGTTATAAGTTATGCTTAATGCGTTATGCCGTATGCGTTATGCATTATGCGCTATGCGTTATGCGTCATGCGTTATGCGTTATGCGTTATGCGTTATGCGTTATGCCTAATACGTTATGCTTTATGCGTTACGCGTTATGAGTTATACGTTATGCGTTAAGCGTTATGTGTGATCCGTTATGCGTTGGGCGTTTTGCGTTTTGCGGTATTCGTTATGCGTTGTGCATTATGCGTTATGCATTGTGCGTTATGGGTTATGGTTTATGCGTTATGCGATATGCGTTATGCGTTATGCGTTATGCGTTATGCGTTATGCGTTATGCGTTATGCGTTATGCGTTATGCGTAATGCGTTATGCGTTATGCGTTATGCGTTATGAGTTATACATTATGCGTTAAGCGTTATGCGTTATGACTGATCCGTTATGCGTTAGGCGTTATGCGATTTGCGGTATTCGTTATGCGTTGTGCATTATGCGTTATGCGTTATGCGTTAAGGGTTATGCATTAAGGGTTATGGGTTATGCGTTATGCTTTATGCGTTATGCGTTATGCATTTTGCGTTATGCGTTATCCGTTATGAGTTATGAGTTATGAGTTATAAGTTATGCTTAATGCGTTATGCCTTATGCGTTATGCATTATGCGCTATGGGTTATGCGTCATGCGTTATGCGTTATGCGTTATGCGTTATGCGTTATGCCTAATACGTTATGCTTTATGAGTTACGCGTTATGAGTTATACGTTATGCGTTAAGCGTTATGCGTGATCCGTTATGCGTTGGGCGTTTTGCGTTTTGCGGTATTCGTTATGCGTTGTGCATTATGCGTTATGCATTGTGCGTTATGGGTTATGGTTTATGCGTTATGCGATATGCGTTATGCGTTATGCGTTATGCGTTATGCGTTATGCGTTATGCGTTATGCGTTATGCGTTATGCGTTATGCGTTATGCGTTATGCGTAATGCGTTATGCGTTATGCGTTATGCGTTATGCGTTATGCGTTATGAGTTATACGTTATGCGTTAAGCGTTATGCGTTATGCCTGATCCGTTATGCGTTAGGCGTTATGCGATTTGCGGTATTCGTTATGCGTTGTGCATTATGCGTTATGCGTTATGCGTTAAGGGTTATGGGTTATGGGTTATGCGTTATGCTTTATGCGTTATGCGTTATGCGTTATGCATTTTGCGTTATGCGTTATCCGTTATGAGTTATGAGTTATGAGTTATAAGTTATGCGTAATGCGTTATGCCTTATGCGTTATGCATTATGCGTTATGCGTTATGCGTTATGCGTTATGCGTTATGCGTTTTGCGTTATGCGTTATGCGTAATACGTTATGCTTTATGCGTTACGCGTTATGAGTTATACGTTATGCGTTAAGCGTTATGCGTGATCCGTTATGCGTTGGGCGTTTTGCGTTTTGCGGTATTCGTTATGCGTTGTGCATTATGCGTTATGCATTGTGCGTTATGGGTTATGGTTTATGCGTTATGCGATATGCGTTATGCGTTATGCGTTATGCGTTATGCGTTATGTGTTATGCGTTATGCGTTATGCGTTATGCGTTATGCGTTATGCGTTATGCATTGTGCGTTATGGGTTATGGTTTATGCGTTATGCGATATGCGTTATGCGTTATGCTTTATGCGTTATGCGTTATGTGTTATGCGTTATACGTTATACGGTATGCGTTATGCGTTATGCGTTATGCGTTATGCGTTATGTGTTATGCGTTATGCGTTATGCGTTATGCGTTATGCGTTATGCGTTATGCGTTATGCGTTATGCGTTATGCTTCATGCGTTATACGTTATGAGTTATGAGTTATGTGTTATAAGTTATGCGTAATGCGTTATGCCTTATGCGTTATGCATTATGCGTTATGCGTTATGCGTTATGCGTTATGCGTTATGTGTTATGCGTTATGCGTTATGCGTTATGCGTTATGCGTTATGCGCTATGCGTTATGCGTTATGCGTTATGCGTTATGCGTTATGCGTTATGCGTTATGCGTTATGCGTTATGCGTTATGCGTTATGCGTTATGCGTTATGCGTTATGCGTTATGCGTTATGCGTTATGCGTTATGCGATATGCGTTATGCTTTATGCGTTATGTGTATGCGTTATACGTTATACGGTATGCTTTATGCGTTATGCGTTATGCGTTATGCGTTCTGCGTTATGCGTTCTGCGTTATGCGTTATGCGTTATGCGTTATGCGTTATGCGTTATGCGTTATGCGTCATGCGTTATGCGTAATGCGTTATGCTTTATGCGTTATGCGTTATGCGTTATGCGTTAAGGGTTAAGGGTTATGGGTTATGCGTTATGCTTTATGCGTTATGCGTTTTGCATTTTGCGTTATGCGTTATCCGTTATGAGTTATGAGTTATGAGTTATAAGTTATGCGTAATGCGTTATGCCTTATGCGTTATGCATTATGCGTTATGCGTTATGCGTTATGCGTTATGCTTTATGCGTTATGTGTATGCGTTATACGTTATACGGTATGCTTTATGCGTTATGCGTTATGCGTTATGCGTTCTGCGTTATGCGTTATGCGTTATGCGTTATGCGTTATGCGTTATGCGTTATGCGTTATGCGTTATGCGTTATGCGTTATGCGTTATGCGTTAGGCGTTATGCGATTTGCGGTATTCGTTATGCGTTGTGCATTATGCGTTATGCGTTAAGGGTTAAGGGTTATGGGTTATGCGTTATGCATTATGAGTTATGCGTTCTGCGGTATTCGTTATGCGTTGTGCATTATGCGTTATGCGTTATGCGTTATGCGTTATGCGTTATGCGTTATGCGTAATGCGTTATGCTTTATGCGTTATGCGTTATGAGTTATACGTTATGCGTTATGCGTTATGCGTTATGCGTTATGCATTATACGTTATGCGTTATGCGTTATGCGTTATGCGTAATGCGTTATGCTTTATGCGTTATGCGTTATGAGTTATACGTTATGCGTGATCCGTTATGCGTTGGGCGTTATGCGTTTTGCGGTATTCGTTATGCGTTGTGCATTATGCGTTATGCATTGTGCGTTATGGGTTATGGTTTATGAGTTATGCGATATGCGTTATGCGTTATGCGTTATGCGTTCTGCGTTATGCGATATGCGTTATGCGTTATGCGTTATGCGTTATGCGTTATGCGTTATGCGTTATGCGTTATGCATTATGAGTTATGCGTTCTGCGGTATTCGTTATGCGTTGTGCATTATGCGTTATGCGTTATGCGTTATGCGTTATGCGTTATGCGTTATGCGTTATGCGTTATGCTTTATGCGTTATGCGTTATGCGTTATGAGTTATACGTTATGCGTTAAGCGTTATGCGTGATCCGTTATGCGTTATGCTTTATGCGTTATGCGTTATGCGTTATGAGTTATACGTTA
This sequence comes from Lasioglossum morio, assembly GCA_916610235.2. Classification (NCBI taxonomy): domain Eukaryota; kingdom Metazoa; phylum Arthropoda; class Insecta; order Hymenoptera; family Halictidae; genus Lasioglossum; species Lasioglossum morio. The sequence goes on along the minus strand of CAKAJA020000674.1, from coordinate 45,970 downwards.
TGCGTTAAGCGTTATGCGTGATCCGTTATGCGTTGGGCGTTATGCGTTTTGCGGTATTCGTTATGCGTTGTGCATTATGCGTTATGCATTGTGCGTTATGGGTTATGGATTATGCGTTATGCGATATGCGTTATGCGTTATGCGTTATGCGTTATGCGTTATGCGTTATGCGTTATGCGTTCTGCGTTATGCGTTATGCGTTATGCGTTATGCGTTATGCGTTATGCGTTATGCGTTATGCGTTATGCGTTATGCGTTATGCGTTGGGCGTTATACGTTTGCGTTATGCGATATGCGTTATGCTTTATGCGTTATGTGTTATGCGTTATGCGTTATGCGTCATGCGTTATGCGTAATGCGTTATGCGTTATGCGTTATGCGTTGTGCGTAATGGGTTATCATTTATGCGTTATGCGATATGCTTTATGCGTCATGCGTGATCCGTTATGCGTTATGCGTTATGCGTTATGCGTTATGCGTTATGCGTTGTGCGTTGTGCGTTATGCGTTATGCGTTATGCGTTATGCGTTATGCGTTACACGTTATGCGTTATGCGTTATGCGTTATGCGTTATGCGTTATGCGTTATGCGTTATGCGTTATGCGTTATGCGTTATGCGTTATGCGTTATGAGTTATACGTTATGCGTTAAGCGTTATGCGTGATCCGTTATGCGTTGGGCGTTATGCGTTTTGCGGTATTCGTTATGCGTTGTGCATTATGCGTTATGCATTGTGCGTTATGGGTTATGGTTTATGCGTTATGCGATATGCGTTATGCGTTATGCGTTATGCGTTATGCGTTATGCGTTATGCGTTATGCGTTCTGCGTTATGCGTTATGCGTTATGCGTTATGCGTTATGCGTTATGCGTTATGCGTTATGCGTTATGCGTTATGCGTTATGCGTTATGCGTTGGGCGTTATACGTTTGCGTTATGCGATATGCGTTATGCTTTATGCGTTATGTGTTATGCGTTATGCGTTATGCGTCATGCGTTATGCGTAATGCGTTATGCGTTATGCGTTATGTGTTATGCGTTATGCGTTATGCGTTATGCGTTATGCGTTATGCGTTATGCGTTATGCGTTATGCGTTATGCGTTGGGCGTTATACGTTTGCGTTATGCGATATGCGTTATGCTTTATGCGTTATGTGTTATGCGTTATGCGTTATGTGTCATGCGTTATGCGTAATGCGTTATGCTTTATGCGTTATGCGTTATGAGTTATACGTTATGCGTTAAGCGTTATGCGTTATGCCTGATCCGTTATGCGTTAGGCGTTATGCGAATTGCGGTATTCGTTATGCGTTGTGCATTATGCGTTATGCGTTAAGGGTTAAGGGTTATGGGTTATGCGTTATGCTTTATGCGTTATGCGTTTTGCATTTTGCGTTATGCGTTATCCGTTATGCGTAATGCGTTATGCTATATGCGTTATGCGTTATGAGTTATACGTTATGCGTTAAGCGTTATGCGTGATCCGTTATGCGTTGGGTGTTATGCGTTTTGCGGTATTCGTTATGCGTTGTGCATTATGCGTTATGCATTGTGCGTTATGGGTTATGGTTTATGCGTTATGCGATATGCGTTATGCGTTATGCGTTATGCGTTATGCGTTATGCGTTATGCGTTCTGCGTTATGCGTTATGCGTTATGCGATATGCGTTATGCGATATGCGTTATGCGTTTTGCGTTATGCGTTATGCGTTATGCGTTATGCGTTATGCGCTATGCGTTATGCTTTATGCGTTATGCGTTATGCGTTATGCGTTATGCGTTATGCGTTATGCGTTATGCGTTATGCGTTATGCGTTATGCGTTATGCGTTATGCGTTATGCGTTATGCGTTATGCGTTATGCGTTATGCGTTATACGTTATGCGTTATGCGCTATGCGTTATGCGTTATGCGATATGCGTTATGCTTTATGCGTTATGTGTTATGCGTTATACGTTATACGGTATGCTTTATGCGTTATGCGTTATGCGTTATGTGTTATGCGTTATGCGTTATGCGTTCTGCGTTATGCGTTCTGCGTTATGGGTTATGCGTTATGCGTTATGCGTTATGCGTTATGCGTCATGCGTTATGCGTAATGCGTTATGCTTTATGCGTTATGCGTTATGAGTTATACGTTATGCGTTAAGCGTTATGCGTTATGCCTGATCCGTTATGCGTTAGGCGTTATGCGATTTGCGGTATTCGTTATGCGTTGTGCATTATGCGTTATGCGTTAAGGGTTAAGGGTTATGGGTTATGCGTTATGCTTTATGCGTTATGCGTTTTGCATTTTGCGTTATGCGTTATCCGTTATGCGTTATGCGTTATGCTTTATGCGTTATGCGTTATGAGTTATGCGTTATGCGTTATGCGTTATGCGTTATGCGTTATGCGTTATGCGTTATGCTTTATGCGTTATGCGTTATGAGTTATACGTTATGCGTTGGGCGTTATACGTTTGCGTTATGCGATATGCGTTATGCTTTATGCGTTATGTGTTATGCGTTATACGTTATACGGTATGCTTTATGCGTTATGCGTTATGCGTTATGTGTTATGCGTTATGCGTTATGCGTTCTGCGTTATGCGTTCTGCGTTATGCGTTATGCGTTATGCGATTTGCGGTACTCGTTATGCGTTGTGCATTATGCGTTATGCGTTATGCGTTAAGGGTTATGTGTTATGCGTTATGCTTTATGCGTTATTCATTTTGCGTTATGCGTTATGCGTTACGCGTTATGCGTTATGCGTTATGCGTTATGCGTTATGCGTTATGCGTTATGCGTTATGCGTTATGCGTTATGCGTTATGCGTTATGCATTATGCGTTATGTGTTTTTCGCTATGCGTTATGCGTTGGGCGTTATACGTTTGCGTTATGCGATATGCGTTATGCTTTATGCGTTATGTGTTATGCGTTATACGTTATACGGTATGCTTTATGCGTTATGCGTTATGCGTTATGTGTTATGCGTTATGCGATATGCGTTATGCTTTATGCGTTATGTGTTATGCGTTATACGTTATACGGTATGCTTTATGCGTTATGCGTTATGCGTTATGTGTTATGCGTTATGCGTTATGCGTTATGCGTTATGCGTTATGCGTTATGCGTTATGCGTTCTGCGTTATGCGTTCTGCGTTATGCGTTATGCGTTATGCGTTATGCGTTATGCGTTATGCGTTATGCGTTATGCGTTTTGCGTTATGCGTTATGCGTTATGCGTTATGCGTTATGCGCTATGCGTTATGCCTTATGCGTTATGCGTTATGCGTTATGCGTTATGCGTTATGCGTTATGCGTTATGCGTTATGCGTTATGCGTTATGCGTTATGCGTTATGCGTTATGCGTTATGCGTTATGCGTTATGCGTTATGCGTTATGCGTTATGCGTTATGCGTTATGCGTTATGCGTTATGCGTTATGCGTCATGCGTTATGCGTAATGCGTTATGCTTTATGCGTTTTGCGTTATGAGTTATACGTTATGCGTTAAGCGTTATGCGTTATGCCTGATCCGTTATGCGTTAGGCGTTATGCTATTTGCGGTATTCGTTATGCGTTGTGCATTATGCGTTATGCGTTAAGGGTTAAGGGTTATGGGTTATGCGTTATGAGTTATAAGTTATGCGTAATGCGTTATGCCTTATGCGTTATGCATTATGCGTTATGCGTTATGCGTTATGCGTTATGCGTTATGCGTTATGCGTTATGCGTAATGCGTTATGCCTTATGCGTTATGCATTATGCGTTATGCGTTATGCGTTATGCGTTATGCGTAATGCGTTATGCGTTATGCGTTATGCGTTATGCGTTATTCGTTATGCGTTATGCGTTATGCGTTATGCGTTATGCGTTATGCGTTATGCGTTACGCGTTATGCGTTACGTGTTATGCGTTATGCGTTATATGTTATGCGTTATGCGTTATGCGTTATGCGTTATGCGTTATGCGTTATGCGTTATGCGTTATGCGTTATGCGTTATGCGTTATGCGTTATTCGTTATGCGTTATGCGTTATGCGTTCTGCGTTATGCGTTATGCGTTATGCGTTATGCGTTATGCGTTATGCGTCATGCGTTATGCGTAATGCGTTATGCTTTATGCGTTATGCGTTATGAGTTATACGTTATGCGTTAAGCGTTATGCGTTATGCCTGATCCGTTATGCGTTAGGCGTTATGCGATTTGCGGTATTCGTTATGCGTTGTGCATTATGCGTTATGCGTTAAGGGTTAAGGGTTATGGGTTATGCGTTATGCTTTATGCGTTATGCGTTTTGCATTTTGCGTTATGCGTTATCCGTTATGCGTTATGCGTTATGCGTTATGCGTTATGCGTTATGCGTTATGCGTTATGCGTTCTGCGTTATGCGTTCTGCGTTATGCGTTATGCGTTATGCGTTATGCGTTATGCGTTATGCGTTATGCGTTATGCGTTTTGCGTTATGCGTTATGCGTTTGCGTTATGCGTTATGCGCTATGCGTTATGCCTTATGCGTTATGCGTTATGCGTTATGCGTTATGCGTTATGCGTTATGCGTTATGCGTTATGCGTTATGCGTTATGCGTTATGCGTTATGCGTTATGCGTTATGCGTTATGCGTTATGCGTTATGCGTTATGCGTTATGCGTTATGCGTTATGCGTTATGCGTTATGCGTCATGCGTTATGCGTAATGCGTTATGCTTTATGCGTTTTGCGTTATGAGTTATACGTTATGCGTTAAGCGTTATGCGTTATGCCTGATCCGTTATGCGTTAGGCGTTATGCTATTTGCGGTATTCGTTATGCGTTGTGCATTATGCGTTATGCGTTAAGGGTTAAGGGTTATGGGTTATGCGTTATGCTTTATGCGTTATGCGTTTTGCATTTTGCGTTATGCGTTATCCGTTATGAGTTATGAGTTATGAGTTATAAGTTATGCGTAATGCGTTATGCCTTATGCGTTATGCATTATGCGTTATGCGTTATGCGTTATGCGTTATGCGTTATGCGTTATGCGTTATGCGTAATGCGTTATGCCTTATGCGTTATGCATTATGCGTTATGCGTTATGCGTTATGCGTTATGCGTTATGCGTTATGCGTTATGCGTTATGCGTTATGCGTTATGCATTATGCGTTATGCGTTATCCGTTATGAGTTATGAGTTATGAGTTATAAGTTATGCGTAATTCGTTATGCCTTATTTGTTATGCATTATGCGTTATGCGTTATGCGTTATGCGTTATGCGTTATGCGTTATGCGTTATGCGTTATGCGTTATGCGTTATGCGTTACGCGTTATGCGTTATGCGTTATGCTTTATGCGTTTTGCGTTATGAGTTATACGTTATGCTTTAAGCGTTATGCGTTATGCCTGATCCGTTATGCGTTAGGCGTTATGCGATTTGCGGTATTCGTTATGCGTTGTGCATTATGCGTTATGCGTTAAGGGTTAAGGGTTATGGGTTATGCGTTATGCTTTATGCGTTATGCGTTTTGCATTTTGCGTTATGCGTTATCCGTTATGAGTTATGAGTTATGAGTTATAAGTTATGCGTAATGCGTTATGCCTTATGCGTTATGCATTACGCGTTATGCGTTATGCGTTATGCGTTATGCGTTATGCGTTATGCGTTATGCGTTATGCGTTATGCGTTATGCGTTATGCGTAATGCGTTATGCTTTATGCGTTATGCGTTATGAGCTATACGTTATGCGTTAAGCGTTATGCGTGATCCGTTATGCGTTGGGCGTTATGCGTTTTGCGGTATTCGTTATGCGTTGTGCATTATGCGTTATGCATTGTGCGTTATGGGTTATGGTTTATGCGTTATGCGATATGCGTTATGCGTTATGCGTTATGCGTTATGCGTTATGCGTTTTGCGTTATGCGTTATGCGTTATGCGTTATGCGTTATGCGCTATGCGTTATGCGTTATGCGTTATGCGTTATGCGTTATGCGTTATGCGTTATGCGTTATGCGTTATGCGTTATGCGTTATGCGTTATGCGTTATGGGTTATGCGTTATGCGTTATTCGTTATGCGATATGCGTTATGCTTTATGCGTTATGTGTTATGCGTTATACGTTATACGGTATGCTTTATGCGTTATGCGTTATGCGTTATGTGTTATGCGTTATGCGTTATGCGTTCTGCGTTATGCGTTCTGCGTTATGCGTTATGCGTTATGCGTTATGCGTTATGCGTTATGCGTCATGCGTTATGCGTAATGCGTTATGCTTTATGCGTTATGCGTTATGAGTTATACGTTATGCGTTAAGCGTTATGCGTTATGCCTGATCCGTTATGCGTTAGGCGTTATGCGATTTGCGGTATTCGTTATGCGTTGTGCATTATGCGTTATGCGTTAAGGGTTAAGGGTTATGGGTTATGCGTTATGCTTTATGCGTTATGCGTTTTGCATTTTGCGTTATGCGTTATCCGTTATGAGTTATGAGTTATGAGTTATAAGTTATGCGTAATGCGTTATGCCTTATGCGTTATGCGTTATGCGTAATGCGTTATGCTTTATGCGTTATGCGTTATGAGTTATACGTTATGCGTTAAGCGTTATGCGTTATGCCTGATCCGTTATGCGTTAGGCGTTATGCGATTTGCGGTATTCGTTATGCGTTGTGCATTATGCGTTATGCGTTAAGGGTTAAGGGTTATGGGTTATGCGTTATGCTTTATGCGTTATGCGTTTTGCATTTTGCGTTATGCGTTATCCGTTATGAGTTATGAGTTATGAGTTATAAGTTATGCGTAATGCGTTATGCCTTATGCGTTATGCGTTATGCGTAATGCGTTATGCTTTATGCGTTATGCGTTATGAGTTATACGTTATGCGTTAAGCGTTATGCGTTATGCCTGATCCGTTATGCGTTAGGCGTTATGCGATTTGCGGTATTCGTTATGCGTTGTGCATTATGCGTTATGCGTTAAGGGTTAAGGGTTATGGGTTATGCGTTATGCTTTATGCGTTATGCGTTTTGCATTTTGCGTTATGCGTTATCCGTTATGAGTTATGAGTTATGAGTTATAAGTTATGCGTAATGCGTTATGCCTTATGCGTTATGCATTACGCGTTATGCGTTATGCGTTATGCGTTATGCGTTATGCGTTATGCGTTATGCGTTATGCGTTATGCGTTATGCGTTATGCGTAATGCGTTATGCTTTATGCGTTATGCGTTATGAGCTATACGTTATGCGTTAAGCGTTATGCGTGATCCGTTATGCGTTGGGCGTTATGCGTTTTGCGGTATTCGTTATGCGTTGTGCATTATGCGTTATGCATTGTGCGTTATGGGTTATGGTTTATGCGTTATGCGATATGCGTTATGCGTTATGCGTTATGCGTTATGCGTTATGCGTTTTGCGTTATGCGTTATGCGTTATGCGTTATGCGTTATGCGCTATGCGTTATGCGTTATGCGTTATGCGTTATGCGTTATGCGTTATGCGTTATGCGTTATGCGTTATGCGTTATGCGTTATGCGTTATGGGTTATGCGTTATGCGTTATTCGTTATGCGATATGCGTTATGCTTTATGCGTTATGTGTTATGCGTTATACGTTATACGGTATGCTTTATGCGTTATGCGTTATGCGTTATGTGTTATGCGTTATGCGTTATGCGTTCTGCGTTATGCGTTCTGCGTTATGCGTTATGCGTTATGCGTTATGCGTTATGCGTTATGCGTCATGCGTTATGCGTAATGCGTTATGCTTTATGCGTTATGCGTTATGAGTTATACGTTATGCGTTAAGCGTTATGCGTTATGCCTGATCCGTTATGCGTTAGGCGTTATGCGATTTGCGGTATTCGTTATGCGTTGTGCATTATGCGTTATGCGTTAAGGGTTAAGGGTTATGGGTTATGCGTTATGCTTTATGCGTTATGCGTTTTGCATTTTGCGTTATGCGTTATCCGTTATGAGTTATGAGTTATGAGTTATAAGTTATGCGTAATGCGTTATGCCTTATGCGTTATGCGTTATGCGTAATGCGTTATGCTTTATGCGTTATGCTTTATGAGTTATACGTTATGCGTTAAGCGTTATGCGTTATGCCTGATCCGTTATGCGTTAGGCGTTATGCGATTTGCGGTATTCGTTATGCGTTGTGCATTATGCGTTATGCGTTAAGGGTTACGGGTTATGGGTTATGCGTTATGCTTTATGCGTTATGCGATTTGCATTTTGCGTTATGCGTTATCCGTTATGAGTTATGAGTTATGAGTTATAAGTTATGCGTAATGCGTTATGCCTTATGCGTTATGCGTTATGCGTAATGCGTTATGCTTTATGCGTTATGCGTTATGAGTTATACGTTATGCGTTAAGCGTTATGCGTTATGCCTGATCCGTTATGCGTTAGGCGTTATGCGATTTGCGGTATTCGTTATGCGTTGTGCATTATGCGTTATGCGTTAAGGGTTAAGGGTTATGGGTTATGCGTTATGCTTTATGCGTTATGCGTTTTGCATTTTGCGTTATGCGTTATCCGTTATGAGTTATGAGTTATGAGTTATAAGTTATGTTTAATGCGTTATGCCTTATGCGTCATGCATTATGCGTTATGCGTTATGCGTTATGCGTTATGCGTTATGCGTTATGCGTTATGCGTTATGCGTTATGCGTTATGCGTTATGCGTAATGCGTTATGCTTTAGGCGTTATGCGTTATGAGTTATACGTTATGCGTTAAGCGTTATGCGTGATCCGTTATGCGTTGGGCGTTATGCGTTTTGCGGTATTCGTTATGCGTTGTGCATTATGGGTTATGCATTGTGCGTTATGGGTTATGGTTTATGCGTTATGCGATATGCGTTATGTGTTATGCGTTAAGCGCTATGCGTGATCCGTTATGCGTTGGGCGTTATGCGTTATGCGTTATGCGTTATGCGTTATGCGTTATGCGTTATGCGTTATGCGTTATGCGTTATGCGTTATGCGTTATGCGTTATGTGTTATGCGTTATGCGTTATGCGTTACGCGTTATGCGTTACGTGTTATGCGTTATGCGTTATATGTTATGCGTTATGCGTTATGCGTTATACGTTATGCGTTATGCGTTATGCGTTATGCGTTATGCGTTATGCGTTATGCGTTATGCGTTATGCGTTATGCATTATGCGTTATGTGTTTTTCGCTATGCGTTATGCGTTGGGCGTTATACGTTTGCGTTATGCGATATGCGTTATGCTTTATGCGTTATGTGTTATGCGTTATACGTTATACGGTATGCTTTATGCGTTATGCGTTATGCGTTATGTGTTATGCGTTATGCGATATGCGTTATGCTTTATGCGTTATGTGTTATGCGTTATACGTTATACGGTATGCTTTATGCGTTATGCGTTATGCGTTATGTGTTATGCGTTATGCGTTATGCGTTATGCGTTATGCGTTATGCGTTATGCGTTCTGCGTTATGCGTTCTGCGTTATGCGTTATGCGTTATGCGTTATGCGTTATGCGTTATGCGTTATGCGTTATGCGTTATGCGTTTTGCGTTATGCGTTATTTGTTATGCGTTATGCGTTATGCGCTATGCGTTATGCCTTATGCGTTATGCGTTATGCGTTATGCGTTATGCGTTATGCGTTATGCGTTATGCGTTATGCGTTATGCGTTATGCGTTATGCGTTATGCGTTATGCGTTATGCGTTATGCGTTATGCGTTATGCGTTATGCGTTATGCGTTATGCGTTATGCGTTATGCGTTATGCGTTATGCGTTATGCGTCATGCGTTATGCGTAATGCGTTATGCTTTATGCGTTTTGCGTTATGAGTTATACGTTATGCGTTAAGCGTTATGCGTTATGCCTGATCCGTTATGCGTTAGGCGTTATGCTATTTGCGGTATTCGTTATGCGTTGTGCATTATGCGTTATGCGTTAAGGGTTAAGGGTTATGGGTTATGCGTTATGCTTTATGCGTTATGCGTTTTGCATTTTGCGTTATGCGTTATCCGTTATGAGTTATGAGTTATGAGTTATAAGTTATGCGTAATGCGTTATGCCTTATGCGTTATGCATTATGCGTTATGCGTTATGCGTTATGCGTTATGCGTTATGCGTTATGCGTAATGCGTTATGCCTTATGCGTTATGCTTTATGCGTTATGCGTTATGCGTTATGCGTTATGCGTAATGCGTTATGCGTTATGCGTTATGCGTTATGCGTTATGCGTTATGCATTATGCGTTATGCATTATGCGTTATGCGATATGTGTTATGCGTTATGCGTTATGCGTTATGCGTTACGCGTTATGCGTTATGCGTTATGCGTCATGCGTTATGCGTAATGCGTTATGCTTTATGCGTTTTGCGTTATGAGTTATACGTTATGCGTTATGCCTGATCCGTTATGCGTTAGGCGTTATGCGATTTGCGGTATTCGTTATGCGTTGTGCATTATGCGTTATGCGTTAAGGGTTAAGGGTTATGGGTTATGCGTTATGCTTTATGCGTTATGCGTTTTGCATTTTGCGTTATGCGTTATCCGTTATGAGTTATGAGTTATGAGTTATAAGTTATGCGTAATGCGTTATGCCTTATGCGTTATGCATTATGCGTTATGCGTTATGCGTTATGCGTTATGCGTTATGCGTTATGCGTTATGCGTAATGCGTTATGCTTTATGCGTTATGCGTTATGAGCTATACGTTATGCGTTAAGCGTTATGCGTGATCCGTTATGCGTTGGGCGTTATGCGTTTTGCGGTATTCGTTATGCGTTGTGCATTATGCGTTATGCATTGTGCGTTATGGGTTATGGTTTATGCGTTATGCGATATGCGTTATGCGTTATGCGTTATGCGTTATGCATTATGCGTTTTGCGTTATGCGTTATGCGTTATGCGTTATGCGTTATGCGCTATGCGTTATGCGTTATGCGTTATGCGTTATGCGTTATGCGTTATGCGCTATGCGTTATGCGTTATGCGTTATGCGTTATGGGTTATGCGTTATGCGTTATTCGTTATGCGATATGCGTTATGCTTTATGCGTTATGTGTTATGCGTTATACGTTATACGGTATGCTTTATGCGTTATGCGTTATGCGTTATGTGTTATGCGTTATGCGTTATGCGTTCTGCGTTATGCGTTCTGCGTTATGCGTTATGCGTTATGCGTTATGCGTTATGCGTTATGCGTTATGCGTTATGCGTTATGCGTCATGCGTTATGCGTAATGCGTTATGCTTTATGCGTTATGCGTTATGAGTTATACGTTATGCGTTAAGCGTTATGCGTGATCCGTTATGCGTTGGGCGTTATGCGTTTTGCGGTATTCGTTATGCGTTGTGCATTATGGGTTATGCATTGTGCGTTATGGGTTATGGTTTATGCGTTATGCGATATGCGTTATGTGTTATGCGTTAAGCGCTATGCGTGATCCGTTATGCGTTGGGCGTTATGCGTTATGCGTTATGCGTTATGCGTTATGCGTTATGCGTTATGCGTTATGCGTTATGCGTTATGCGTTATGCGTTATGTGTTATGCGTTATGCGTTATGCGTTACGCGTTATGCGTTACGTGTTATGCGTTATGCGTTATATGTTATGCGTTATGCGTTATGCGTTATGCGTTATGCGTTATGCGTTATGCGTTATGCGTTATGCGTTATGCGTTATGCGTTATGCGTTATGCGTTATGCGTTATGCGTTATGCATTATGCGTTATGTGTTTTTCGCTATGCGTTATGCGTTGGGCGTTATACGTTTGCGTTATGCGATATGCGTTATGCTTTATGCGTTATGTCTTATGCGTTATACGTTATACGGTATGCTTCATGCGTTATGCGTTATGCGTTATGTGTTATGCGTTATGCGATATGCGTTATGCTTTATGCGTTATGTGTTATGCGTTATACGTTATACGGTATGCTTTATGCGTTATGCGTTATGCGTTATGTGTTATGCGTTATGCGTTATGCGTTATGCGTTATGCGTTATGCGTTATGCGTTATGCGTTCTGCGTTATGCGTTCTGCGTTATGCGTTATGCGTTATGCGTTATGCGTTATGCGTTATGCGTTATGCGTTATGCGTTTTGCGTTATGCGTTATGCGTTATGCGTTATGCGTTATGCGTTATGCGCTATGCGTTATGCCTTATGCGTTATGCGTTATGCGTTATGCGTTATGCGTTATGCGTTATGCGTTATGCGTTATGCGTTATGCGTTATGCGTTATGCGTTATGCGTTATGCGTTATGCGTTATGCGTTATGCGTTATGCGTTATGCGTTATGCGTTATGCGTTATGCGTTATGCGTTATGCGTTATGCGTTATGCGTTATGCGTTATGCGTTATGCGTTATGCGTTATGCGTTATGCGTTATGCGTTATGCGTTATGCGTTATGCGTTATGCGTCATGCGTTATGCGTAATTCGTTATGCTTTATGCGTTTTGCGTTATGAGTTATACGTTATGCCTGATCCGTTATGCGTTATGCCTGATCCGTTATGCGTTAGGCGTTATGCTATTTGCGGTATTCGTTATGCGTTGTGCATTATGCGTTATGCGTTAAGGGTTAAGGGTTATGGGTTATGCGTTATGCTTTATGCGTTATGCGTTTTGCATTTTGCGTTATGCGTTATCCGTTATGAGTTATGAGTTATGAGTTATAAGTTATGCGTAATGCGTTATGCCTTATGCGTTATGCATTATGCGTTATGCGTTATGCGTTATGCGTTATGCGTTATGCGTTATGCGTTATGCGTAATGCGTTATGCCTTATGCGTTATGCATTATGCGTTATGCGTTACGCGTAATGCGTTATGCGCTATGGGTCATGCGTTAAGCGTTATGCGTTATGCGTTATGGGTTATGAGTAATGCGTGATCCGTTATGCGTTATGCTTTATGCGTTATGAGTTACGCGTAATGCGTTATGCGTTATGCGTTATGGGTTATGAGTAATGCGTGATCCGTTATGCGTTATGCTTTATGCGTTATGAGTTACGCGTAATGCGTTATGCGCTATGGGTCATGCGTTAAGCGTTATGCGTTATGCGTTATGCGTTATGGGTTATGCGTTATGGGTTATGAGTAATGCGTGATCCGTTATGCGTTATGCGTTATGAGTAATGCGTGATCCGTTATGCGTTATGCGTTATGCGTTATGCGTTATGCGTTATGCGTTATGCGTTATGCGTTATGCGTTATGCGTTATGGGTTATGCGTTATGTGTTATGCGTTATGCGTTATGCGTTATGCGTTATGCGTTATGCGTTATGGGTTATGAGTAATGCGTGACCCGTTATGCATTATGCTTTATGCGTTATGAGTTACGCGTAATACGTTGTGCGCTATGGGTCATGCGTTAAGCGTTATGCGTTATGCGTTATGCGTTATGTGTTATGCGTTATGTGTTATGCGTTATGCGTTAGGCGTTATGCGTTATGCGTTATGGGTTATCCGTTATGCGTTATCCGTTATGCGTTATTCGTTATGCGTTATGCGTTATGCGTTATGCGTTATGCGATATGCGTTATGCGTTATGCGTTATGCGTTATGCGTTATGCGTTATGCGTTATGCGTTATGCGTTATGCGATATGCGTTATGCGTTATGCGTTATGCGTTATGCGTTATGCGTTATGCGTTATGCGTTATGCGTTATGCGTTATGCGTTATGCGTTATGCGTTATGCGTTATGAGTAATGCTTGATCCGTTATGCGTTATGCGTTATGCGTTATGTGTTATGCGTTGTGCGTTATCCGCTATGCGTTATGCGTTTTGCGTTATGCGTTATGCGTTATGCGTTATGCGTTATGCGTTATGCGTTATGCGTTATGCGTTATGCGTTATGCGTTATGCGTTTTGCGTTATGCGTTATGAGAAATGCGTGATCCGTTATACGTTATGCGTTATGCGTTATGGGTTATCCGTTATGCGTTATCCGTTATGCGTTATGCGTTATGCGTTATGCGTTATGCGTTATGCTATATACGTTATGCGTTATGCGTTATGCGTTATGCGTTATGAATTATGCGTTATGCGTTATGCGTTATGCGTTATGCGTTATGCGTTATGCGTTATGTGTAATGCGTGATCCGTTATGCGTTATGCGTTATGCGTTATCTTTTATGCATTGTGCGTTATCCGCTATGCGTTATGCGTTTTGCGTTATGCGTTATGCGTTATGCGTTGTGCGTTATGCGTTATGCGTTATGCGTTATGCGTTATGCGTTATGCGTTATGCGTTATGCGTTATGAGTAATGCTTGATCCGTTATGCGTTATGCGTTATGCGTTATGTGTTATGCGTTGTGCGTTATCCGCTATGCGTTATGCGTTTTGCGTTATGCGTTATGCGTTATGCGTTATGCGTTATGCGTTATGCGTTATGCGATATGCGTTATGCGTTATGCGTTATGCGTTATGCGTTATGCGTTATGCGTTATGCGTTATGCGTTATGCGTTATGCGTTATGCGTTATGCGTTATGCGTTATGAGTAATGCTTGATCCGTTATGCGTTATGCGTTATGCGTTATGTGTTATGCGTTGTGCGTTATCCGCTATGCGTTATGCGTTTTGCGTTATGCGTTATGCGTTATGCGTTATGCGTTATGCGTTATGCGTTATGCGTTATGCGTTATGCGTTATGCGTTATGCGTTTTGCGTTATGCGTTATGAGAAATGCGTGATCCGTTATACGTTATGCGTTATGCGTTATGGGTTATCCGTTATGCGTTATCCGTTATGCGTTATGCGTTATGCGATATGCGTTATGCTTTATGCGTTATGTGTTATGCGTTATACGTTATACGGTATGCTTTATGCGTTATGCGTTATGCGTTATGTGTTATGCGTTATGCGTTATGCGTTATGCGTTATGCGTTATGCGTTATGCGTTATGCGTTCTGCGTTATGCGTTCTGCGTTATGCGTTATGCGTTATGCGTTATGCGTTATGCGTTATGCGTTATGCGTTATGCGTTTTGCGTTATGCGTTATGCGTTATGCGTTATGCGTTATGCGTTATGCGTTATGCGTTATGCGTTATGCGTTATGCGTTATGCGTTATGCGTTATGCGTTATGCGTTATGCGTTATGCGTTATGCGTTATGCGTTATGCGTTATGCGTTATGCGTCATGCGTTATGCGTAATTCGTTATGCTTTATGCGTTTTGCGTTATGAGTTATACGTTATGCCTGATCCGTTATGCGTTATGCCTGATCCGTTATGCGTTAGGCGTTATGCTATTTGCGGTATTCGTTATGCGTTGTGCATTATGCGTTATGCGTTAAGGGTTAAGGGTTATGGGTTATGCGTTATGCTTTATGCGTTATGCGTTTTGCATTTTGCGTTATGCGTTATCCGTTATGAGTTATGAGTTATGAGTTATAAGTTATGCGTAATGCGTTATGCCTTATGCGTTATGCATTATGCGTTATGCGTTATGCGTTATGCGTTATGCGTTATGCGTTATGCGTTATGCGTAATGCGTTATGCCTTATGCGTTATGCATTATGCGTTATGCGTTATGCGTTATGCGTTATGCGTAATGCGTTATGCGTTATGCGTTATGCGTTATGCGTTATGCGTTATGCGTTATGCGTTATGCGTTATGCGTTATGCGTTATGCGTTATGCGTTATGCGTTATGCGTTATGCGTTACGCGTTATGCGTTACGTGTTATGCGTTATGCGTTATATGTTATGCGTTATGCGTTATGCGTTATGCGTTATGCGTTATGCGTTATGCGTTATGCGTTATGCGTTATGCGTTATGCGTTATGCATTATGCTTTATCCGTTATGCGTTATGCGTTATGCTTTATGCGTTATGCGTTATGCGTTATGCGTTATGCGTTATGCGTTATGCGTAATGTGTTATGCTTTATGCGTTATGCGTTATGAGTTATACGTTATGCGTTAAGCGTTATGCGTGATCCGTTATGCGTTGGGCGTTATGCGTTTTGCGGTATTCGTTATGCGTTGTGCATTATGCGTTATGCATTGTGCGTTATGGGTTATGGTTTATGCGTTATGAGATATGCGTTGTGCGTTATGCGTTATGCGTTCTGCGTTATGCGTTATGCGTTATGCGTTATGCGTTATGCGTTATGCGTTATGCGTCATGCGTTATGCGTTATGCGTTATGCGTTGTGCGTTATGCGTTATGCGTTGTGCGTTGTGCGTTATGCGTTATGCGTTATGCGTTATGCGTTATGCGTTATGCGTTATGCGTTACGCGTTATGCGTTATGCGTTATGCGTTATGCATTATGCGTTATGCATTATGCGTTATGCGATATGTGTTATGCGTTATGCGTTATGCGTTATGCGTTATGCGTTACGCGTTATGCGTTATGCGTTATGCGTCATGCGTTATGCGTAATGCGTTATGCTTTATGCGTTTTGCGTTATGAGTTATACGTTATGCGTTAAGCGTTATGCGTTATGCCTGATCCGTTATGCGTTAGGCGTTATGCGATTTGCGGTATTCGTTATGCGTTGTGCATTATGCGTTATGCGTTAAGGGTTAAGGGTTATGGGTTATGCGTTATGCTTTATGCGTTATGCGTTTTGCATTTTGCGTTATGCGTTATCCGTTATGAGTTATGAGTTATGAGTTATAAGTTATGCGTAATGCGTTATGCCTTATGCGTTATGCATTATGCGTTATGCGTTATGCGTTATGCGTTATGCGTTATGCGTTATGCGTTATGCGTTATGCGTTATGCGTTATGCGTAATGCGTTATGCTTTATGCGTTATGCGTTATGAGCTATACGTTATGCGTTAAGCGTTATGCGTGATCCGTTATGCGTTGGGCGTTATGCGCTATGCGTTATGCGTTATGCGTTATGCGTTATGCGTTATGCGTTATGCGTTATGCGTTATGCGTTATGCGTTATGCGTTATGCGTTATGCGTTATGGGTTATGCGTTATGCGTTATTCGTTATGCGATATGCGTTATGCTTTATGCGTTATGTGTTATGCGTTATACGTTATACGGTATGCTTTATGCGTTATGCGTTATGCGTTATGTGTTATGCGTTATGCGTTATGCGTTCTGCGTTATGCGTTCTGCGTTATGCGTTATGCGTTATGCGTTATGCGTTATGCGTTATGCGTTATGCGTCATGCGTTATGCGTAATGCGTTATGCTTTATGCGTTATGCGTTATGAGTTATACGTTATGCGTTAAGCGTTATGCGTTATGCCTGATCCGTTATGCGTTAGGCGTTATGCGATTTGCGGTATTCGTTATGCGTTGTGCATTATGCGTTATGCGTTAAGGGTTAAGGGTTATGGGTTATGCGTTATGCTTTATGCGTTATGCGTTTTGCATTTTGCGTTATGCGTTATCCGTTATGAGTTATGTGTTATGAGTTATAAGTTATGCGTAATGCGTTATGCCTTATGCGTTATGCGTTATGCGTAATGCGTTATGCTTTATGCGTTATGCGTTATGAGTTATACGTTATGCGTTAAGCGTTATGCGTTATGCCTGATCCGTTATGCGTTAGGCGTTATGCGATTTGCGGTATTCGTTATGCGTTGTGCATTATGCGTTATGCGTTAAGGGTTAAGGGTTATGGGTTATGCGTTATGCTTTATGCGTTATGCGTTTTGCATTTTGCGTTATGCGTTATCCGTTATGAGTTATGAGTTATGAGTTATGAGTTATAAGTTATGTTTAATACGTTATGCCTTATGCGTCATGCATTATGCGTTATGCGTTATGCGTTATGCGTTGTGCGTTATGCGTTATGCGTTATGCGTTATGCGTTATGCGTTATGCGTTATGCGTTATGCGTTATGCGTTATGCGTTATGCGTTATGCATTATGCTTTATCCGTTATGCGTTATGCGTTATGCTTTATGCGTTATGCGTTATGCGTTATGCGTTATGCGTTATGCGTTATGCGTTATGCGTAATGTGTTATGCTTTATGCGTCATGCGTTATGAGTTATACGTTATGCGTTAAGCGTTATGCGTGATCCGTTATGCGTTGGGCGTTATGCGTTTTGCGGTATTCGTTATGCGTTGTGCATTAAGCGTTATGCATTTTGCGTTATGGGTTATGGTTTATGCGTTATGAGATATGCGTTATGCGTTATGCGTTATGCGTTCTGCGTTATGCGTTATGCGTTATGCGTTATGCGTTATGCGTTATGCGTTATGCGTCATGCGTTATGCGTTATGCGTTATGCGTTTTGCGTTATGCGTTATGCGTTGTGCGTTATGCGTTACGCGTTATGCGTTACGTGTGATGCGTTATGCGTTATATGTTATGCGTTATGCGTTATGCGTTATGCGTTATGCATTATGCGTTATGCGTTATGCGTTACGCGTTATGCGTTATGCGTTATGCGTTATGCATTATGCTTTATCCGTTATGCGTTATGCGTTGTGCGTTATGGGTTATGATTTATGCGTTATGCGATATGCTTTATGCGTCATGCGTGATCCGTTATGCGTTAGGCGTTATGCGATTTGCGGTACTCGTTATGCGTTGTGCATTATGCGTTATGCGTTATGCGTTAAGGGTTATGGGTTATGCGTTATGCGTTATGCGTTTTGCATTTTGCGTTATGCGTTATCCGTTATGAGTTATGAGTTATGAGTTATAAGTTATGCGTAATGCGTTATGCCTTATGCGTTATGCATTATGCGTTATGCGTTATGCGTTATGCGTTATGCGTTATGCGTTATGCGTTATGCGTTATGCGTTATGCGTTATGCGTTATGCGTCATGCGTTATGCGTTATGCGTTATGCGTAATGTGTTATGCTTTATGCGTTATGCGTTATGAGTTATACGTTATGCGTTAATCGTTATGCGTGATCCGTTATGCGTTATGCGTTTTGCGGTATTCGTTATGCGTTGTGCATTATGCGTTATGCATTGTGCGTTATGGGTTATGGTTTATGCGTTATGAGATATGCGTTATGCGTTATGCGTTATGCGTTATGCGGTTTTGCGTTATGCGTTATGCGTTATGCGTTATGCGTTATGCGTTATGCGTTATGCGTTATGCGTTATGCGTCATGCGTTATGCGTTATGCGTTATGCGTTATGCGTTATGCGTTAAGCGTTGTGCGTTGTGCGTTATGCGTTATGCGTTATGCGTTATGCGTTATGCGTTATGCGTTATGCGTTACGCGTTATGCGTTATGCGTTATGCGGTATGCGTTATGCGTTATGCGTTATGCGTTATGCGTTACGCATTATGCGTTACGTGTTATGCGTTATGCGTTATATGTTATGCGTTATGCGTTATGCGTTATGCGTTAAGCGTTATGCGTTATGCGTTATGCGTTATGCGTTATGCGTTATGCGTTATGCGTTACGCGTTATGCGTTATGCATTATGCTTTATCCGTTATTCGTTATGCGTTATGCTTTATGCGTTATGCGTTATGCGTTATACGTTATGCGTTATGAGTTATGCGTTATGCGTTATGCGTTTTGCGGTATTCGTTATGCGTTGTGCATTATGCGTTATGCGTTGTGCGTTATGGGTTATGATTGATGCGTTATGCGATATGCTTTATGCGTCATGCGTGATCCGTTATGCGTTAGGCGTTATGCGATTTGCGGTACTCGTTATGCGTTATGCGTTATGCTTTATGCGTTATGCGTTATGAGTTATGCGTTATGCGTTATGCGTTATGCGTTATGCGTTATGCGTTATGCTTTATGCGTTATGCGTTATGAGTTATACGTTATGCGTTGGGCGTTATACGTTTGCGTTATGCGATATGCGTTATGCTTTATGCGTTATGTGTTATGCGTTATACGTTATACGGTATGCTTTATGCGTTATGCGTTATGCGTTATGTGTTATGCGTTATGCGTTATGCGTTCTGCGTTATGCGTTCTGCGTTATGCGTTATGCGTTATGCGATTTGCGGTACTCGTTATGCGTTGTGCATTATGCGTTATGCGTTATGCGTTAAGGGTTATGTGTTATGCGTTATGCTTTATGCGTTATTCATTTTGCGTTATGCGTTATGCGTTACGCGTTATGCGTTATGCGTTATTCGTTATGCGTTATGCGTTATGCGTTATGCGTTATGCGTTATGCATTATGCGTTATGTGTTTTTCGCTATGCGTTATGCGTTGGGCGTTATACGTTTGCGTTATGCGATATGCGTTATGCTTTATGCGTTATGTGTTATGCGTTATACGTTATACGGTATGCTTTATGCGTTATGCGTTATGCGTTATGTGTTATGCGTTATGCGATATGCGTTATGCTTTATGCGTTATGTGTTATGCGTTATACGTTATACGGTATGCTTTATGCGTTATGCGTTATGCGTTATGTGTTATGCGTTATGCGTTATGCGTTATGCGTTATGCGTTATGCGTTATGCGTTATGCGTTATGCGTTCTGCGTTATGCGTTCTGCGTTATGCGTTATGCGTTATGCGTTATGCGTTATGCGTTATGCGTTATGCGTTATGCGTTTTGCGTTATGCGTTATGCGTTATGCGTTATGCGTTATGCGCTATGCGTTATGCCTTATGCGTTATGCGTTATGCGTTATGCGTTATGCGTTATGCGTTATGCGTTATGCGTTATGCGTTATGCGTTATGCGTTATGCGTTATGCGTTATGCGTTATGCGTTATGCGTTATGCGTTATGCGTTATGCGTTATGCGTTATGCGTTATGCGTTATGCGTTATGCGTTATGCGTTATGCGTCATGCGTTATGCGTAATGCGTTATGCTTTATGCGTTTTGCGTTATGAGTTATACGTTATGCGTTAAGCGTTATGCGTTATGCCTGATCCGTTATGCGTTAGGCGTTATGCTATTTGCGGTATTCGTTATGCGTTGTGCATTATGCGTTATGCGTTAAGGGTTAAGGGTTATGGGTTATGCGTTATGCTTTATGCGTTATGCGTTTTGCATTTTGCGTTATGCGTTATCCGTTATGAGTTATGAGTTATGAGTTATAAGTTATGCGTAATGCGTTATGCCTTATGCGTTATGCATTATGCGTTATGCGTTATGCGTTATGCGTTATGCGTTATGCGTTATGCGTTATGCGTAATGCGTTATGCCTTATGCGTTATGCATTATGCGTTATGCGTTATGCGTTATGCGTTATGCGTAATGCGTTATGCGTTATGCGTTATGCGTTATGCGTTATTCGTTATGCGTTATGCGTTATGCGTTATGCGTTATGCGTTATGCGTTATGCGTTACGCGTTATGCGTTACGTGTTATGCGTTACGCGTTATATGTTATGCGTTATGCGTTATGCGTTATGCGTTATGCGTTATGCGTTATGCGTTATGCGTTATGCGTTATGCGTTATGCGTTATGCGTTATGCGTTATGCGTTATGCGTTATGCGTTCTGCGTTATGCGTTATGCGTTATGCGTTATGCGTTATGCGTTATGCGTTATGCGTCATGCGTTATGCGTAATGCGTTATGCTTTATGCGTTATGCGTTATGAGTTATACGTTATGCGTTAAGCGTTATGCGTTATGCCTGATCCGTTATGCGTTAGGCGTTATGCGATTTGCGGTATTCGTTATGCGTTGTGCATTATGCGTTATGCGTTAAGGGTTAAGGGTTATGGGTTATGCGTTATGCTTTATGCGTTATGCGTTTTGCATTTTGCGTTATGCGTTATCCGTTATGCGTTATGCGTTATGCGTTATGCGTTATGCGTTATGCGTTATGCGTTATGCGTTATGCGTTATGCGTAATGCGTTATGCTTTATGCGTTATGCGTTATGAGCTATACGTTATGCGTTAAGCGTTATGCGTGATCCGTTATGCGTTGGGCGTTATGCGTTTTGCGGTATTCGTTATGCGTTGTGCATTATGCGTTATGCATTGTGCGTTATGGGTTATGGTTTATGCGTTATGCGATATGCGTTATGCGTTATGCGTTATGCGTTATGCGTTTTGCGTTATGCGTTATGCGTTATGCGTTATGCGTTATGCGCTATGCGTTATGCGTTATGCGTTATGCGTTATGCGTTATGCGTTATGCGTTATGCGTTATGCGTTATGCGTTATGCGTTATGCGTTATGGGTTATGCGTTATGCGTTATTCGTTATGCGATATGCGTTATGCTTTATGCGTTATGTGTTATGCGTTATACGTTATACGGTATGCTTTATGCGTTATGCGTTATGCGTTATGTGTTATGCGTTATGCGTTACGCGTTCTGCGTTATGCGTTCTGCGTTATGCGTTATGCGTTATGCGTTATGCGTTATGCGTTATGCGTCATGCGTTATGCGTAATGCGTTATGCTTTATGCGTTATGCGTTATGAGTTATACGTTATGCGTTAAGCGTTATGCGTTATGCCTGATCCGTTATGCGTTAGGCGTTATGCGATTTGCGGTATTCGTTATGCGTTGTGCATTATGCGTTATGCGTTAAGGGTTAAGGGTTATGGGTTATGCGTTATGCTTTATGCGTTATGCGTTTTGCATTTTGCGTTATGCGTTATCCGTTATGAGTTATGAGTTATGAGTTATAAGTTATGCGTAATGCGTTATGCCTTATGCGTTATGCGTTATGCGTAATGCGTTATGCTTTATGCGTTATGCGTTATGAGTTATACGTTATGCGTTAAGCGTTATGCGTTATGCCTGATCCGTTATGCGTTAGGCGTTATGCGATTTGCGGTATTCGTTATGCGTTGTGCATTATGCGTTATGCGTTAAGGGTTAAGGGTTATGGGTTATGCGTTATGCTTTATGAATTATGCGTTTTGCATTTTGCGTTATGCGTTATCCGTTATGAGTTATGAGTTATGAGTTATAAGTTATGCGTAATGCGTTATGCCTTATGCGTTATGCGTTATGCGTAATGCGTTATGCTTTATGCGTTATGCGTTATGAGTTATACGTTATGCGTTAAGCGTTATGCGTTATGCCTGATCCGTTATGCGTTAGGCGTTATGCGATTTGCGGTATTCGTTATGCGTTGTGCATTATGCGTTATGCGTTAAGGGTTAAGGGTTATGGGTTATGCGTTATGCTTTATGCGTTATGCGTTTTGCATTTTGCGTTATGCGTTATCCGTTATGAGTTATGAGTTATGAGTTATGAGTTATAAGTTATGTTTAATGCGTTATGCCTTATGCGTCATGCATTATGCGTTATGCGTTATGCGTTATGCGTTATGCGTTATGCGTTATGCGTTATGCGTTATGCGTTATGCGTTATGCGTTATGCGTTATGCGTAATGCGTTATGCTTTAGGCGTTATGCGTTATGAGTTATACGTTATGCGTTAAGCGTTATGCGTGATCCGTTATGCGTTGGGCGTTATGCGTTTTGCGGTATTCGTTATGCGTTGTGCATTATGGGTTATGCATTGTGCGTTATGGGTTATGGTTTATGCGTTATGCGATATGCGTTATGTGTTATGCGTTAAGCGCTATGCGTGATCCGTTATGCGTTGGGCGTTATGCGTTATGCGTTATGCGTTATGCGTTATGCGTTATGCGTTATGCGTTATGCGTTATGCGTTATGCGTTATGCGTTATGCGTTATGTGTTATGCGTTATGCGTTATGCGTTACGCGTTATGCGTTACGTGTTATGCGTTATGCGTTATATGTTATGCGTTATGCGTTATGCGTTATGCGTTATGCGTTATGCGTTATGCGTTATGCGTTATGCGTTATGCGTTATGCGTTATGCGTTATGCGTTATGCATTATGCGTTATGTGTTTTTCGCTATGCGTTATGCGTTGGGCGTTATACGTTTGCGTTATGCGATATGCGTTATGCTTTATGCGTTATGTGTTATGCGTTATACGTTATACGGTATGCTTTATGCGTTATGCGTTATGCGTTATGTGTTATGCGTTATGCGATATGCGTTATGCTTTATGCGTTATGTGTTATGCGTTATACGTTATACGGTATGCTTTATGCGTTATGCGTTATGCGTTATGTGTTATGCGTTATGCGTTATGCGTTATGCGTTTTGCATTTTGCGTTATGCGTTATCCGTTATGAGTTATGTGTTATGAGTTATAAGTTATGCGTAATGCGTTATGCCTTATGCGTTATGCGTTATGCGTAATGCGTTATGCTTTATGCGTTATGCGTTATGAGTTATACGTTATGCGTTAAGCGTTATGCGTTATGCCTGATCCGTTATGCGTTAGGCGTTATGCGATTTGCGGTATTCGTTATGCGTTGTGCATTATGCGTTATGCGTTAAGGGTTAAGGGTTATGGGTTATGCGTTATGCTTTATGCGTTATGCGTTTTGCATTTTGCGTTATGCGTTATCCGTTATGAGTTATGAGTTATGAGTTATGAGTTATAAGTTATGTTTAATGCGTTATGCCTTATGCGTCATGCATTATGCGTTATGCGTTATGCGTTATGCGTTATGCGTTATGCGTTATGCGTTATGCGTTATGCGTTATGCGTTATGCGTTATGCGTTATGCGTTATGCGTTATGCGTTATGCGTTATGCGTTATGCATTATGCTTTATCCGTTATGCGTTATGCGTTATGCTTTATGCGTTATGCGTTATGCGTTATGCGTTATGCGTTATGCGTTATGCGTAATGTGTTATGCTTTATGCGTCATGCGTTATGAGTTATACGTTATGCGTTAAGCGTTATGCGTGATCCGTTATGCGTTGGGCGTTATGCGTTTTGCGGTATTCGTTATGCGTTGTGCATTAAGCGTTATGCATTTTGCGTTATGGGTTATGGTTTATGCGTTATGAGATATGCGTTATGCGTTATGCGTTATGCGTTCTGCGTTATGCGTTATGCGTTATGCGTTATGCGTTATGCGTTATGCGTTATGCGTCATGCGTTATGCGTTATGCGTTATGCGTTTTGCGTTATGCGTTATGCGTTGTGCGTTATGCGTTACGCGTTATGCGTTACGTGTTATGCGTTATGCGTTATATGTTATGCGTTATGCGTTATGCGTTATGCGTTATGCATTATGCGTTATGCGTTATGCGTTACGCGTTATGCGTTATGCGTTATGCGTTATGCATTATGCTTTATCCGTTATGCGTTATGCGTTATGCTTTATGCGTTATGCGTTATGCGTTATGCTTTATGAGTTATGCGTTATGCGTTATGCGTTATGCGTTATGCGTTAATCGTTATGCGTGATCCGTTATGCGTTATGCGTTTTGCGGTATTCGTTATGCGTTGTGCATTATGCGTTATGCGTTATGCGTTAAGGGTTATGGGTTATGCGTTATGCGTTATGCGTTTTGCATTTTGCGTTATGCGTTATCCGTTATGAGTTATGAGTTATGAGTTATAAGTTATGCGTAATGCGTTATGCCTTATGCGTTATGCATTATGCGTTATGCGTTATGCGTTATGCGTTATGCGTTATGCGTTATGCGTTATGCGTTATGCGTTATGCGTCATGCGTTATGCGTTATGCGTTATGCGTAATGTGTTATGCTTTATGCGTTATGCGTTATGAGTTATACGTTATGCGTTAATCGTTATGCGTGATCCGTTATGCGTTATGCGTTTTGCGGTATTCGTTATGCGTTGTGCATTATGCGTTATGCATTGTGCGTTATGGGTTATGGTTTATGCGTTATGAGATATGCGTTATGCGTTATGCGTTATGCGTTATGCGGTTTTGCGTTATGCGTTATGCGTTATGCGTTATGCGTTATGCGTTATGCGTTATGCGTTATGCGTTATGCGTTATGCGTTATGCGTCATGCGTTATGCGTTATGCGTTATGCGTTATGCGTTATGCGTTAAGCGTTGTGCGTTGTGCGTTATGCGTTATGCGTTATGCGTTATGCGTTATGCGTTATGCGTTATGCGTTACGCGTTATGCGTTATGCGTTATGCGGTATGCGTTATGCGTTATGCGTTATGCGTTATGCGTTACGCATTATGCGTTATGTGTTATGCGTTATGCGTTATATGTTATGCGTTATGCGTTATGCGTTATGCGTTATGCGTTAAGCGTTATGCGTTATGCGTTATGCGTTATGCGTTATGCGTTATGCGTTATGCGTTACGCGTTATGCGTTATGCATTATGCTTTATCCGTTATGCGTTATGCGTTATGCTTTATGCGTTATGCGTTATGCGTTATACGTTATGCGTTATGAGTTATGCGTTATGCGTTATGCGTTTTGCGGTATTCGTTATGCGTTGTGCATTATGCGTTATGCGTTGTGCGTTATGGGTTATGATTGATGCGTTATGCGATATGCTTTATGCGTCATGCGTGATCCGTTATGCGTTAGGCGTTATGCGATTTGCGGTACTCGTTATGCGTTATGCGTTATGCTTTATGCGTTATGCGTTATGAGTTATGCGTTATGCGTTATGCGTTATGCGTTATGCGTTATGCGTTATGCGTTATGCTTTATGCGTTATGCGTTATGAGTTATACGTTATGCGTTGGGCGTTATACGTTTGCGTTATGCGATATGCGTTATGCTTTATGCGTTATGTGTTATGCGTTATACGTTATACGGTATGCTTTATGCGTTATGCGTTATGCGTTATGCGTTATGCGTTATGCGTTATGCGTTATGCGTTATGCGTTCTGCGTTATGCGTTATGCGTTATGCGATTTGCGGTACTCGTTATGCGTTGTGCATTATGCGTTATGCGTTATGCGTTAAGGGTTATGTGTTATGCGTTATGCTTTATGCGTTATTCATTTTGCGTTATGCGTTATGCGTTACGCGTTATGCGTTATGCGTTATGCGTTATGCGTTATGCGTTATGCGTTATGCGTTATGCGTTATGCATTATGCGTTATGTGTTTTTCGCTATGCGTTATGCGTTGGGCGTTATACGTTTGCGTTATGCGATATGCGTTATGCTTTATGCGTTATGTGTTATGCGTTATACGTTATACGGTATGCTTTAGGCGTTATGCGTTATGCGTTATGTGTTATGCGTTATGCGATATGCGTTATGCTTTATGCGTTATGTGTTATGCGTTATACGTTATACGGTATGCTTTATGCGTTATGCGTTATGCGTTATGTGTTATGCGTTATGCGTTATGCGTTATGCGTTATGCGTTATGCGTTATGCTTTATGCGTTATGCGTTATGCGTTATGCGTTCTGCGTTATGCGTTATGCGTTATGCGTTATGCGTTATGCGTTATGCGTTATGCGTTATGCGTCATGCGTTATGCGTAATGCGTTATGCTTTATGCGTTATGCGTTATGAGTTATACGTTATGCGTTAAGCGTTATGCGTTATGCCTGATCCGTTATGCGTTAGGCGTTATGCGTTATGCGTTATGCGTTATGCGTTATGCGTTATGCGTTATGCGTTATGCGTTATGCGTTATGCATTATGCGTTATGCGTTATGCGTTATGCGTTATGCTATTTGCGGTATTCGTTATGCGTTGTGCATTATGCGTTATGCGTTAAGGGTTAAGGGTTATGGGTTATGCGTTATGCTTTATGCGTTATGCGTTTTGCATTTTGCGTTATGCGTTATCCGTTATGAGTTATGAGTTATGAGTTATAAGTTATGCGTAATGCGTTATGCCTTATGCGTTATGCATTATGCGTTATGCGTTATGCGTTATGCGTTATGCGTTATGCGTTATGCGTTATGCGTAATGCGTTATGCCTTATGCGTTATGCATTATGCGTTATGCGTTATGCGTTATGCGTTATGCGTAATGCGTTATGCGTTATGCGTTATGCGTTATGCGTTATTCGTTATGCGTTATGCGTTATGCGTTATGCGTTATGCGTTATGCGTTATGCGTTACGCGTTATGCGTTACGTGTTATGCGTTATGCGTTATATGTTATGCGTTATGCGTTATGCGTTATGCGTTATGCGTTATGCGTTATGCGTTATGCGTTATGCGTTATGCGTTATGCGTTATGCGTTATGCGTTATGCGTTCTGCGTTATGCGTTATGCGTTATGCGTTATGCGTTATGCGTTATGCGTTATGCGTTATGCGTCATGCGTTATGCGTAATGCGTTATGCTTTATGCGTTATGCGTTATGAGTTATACGTTATGCGTTAAGCGTTATGCGTTATGCCTGATCCGTTATGCGTTAGGCGTTATGCGATTTGCGGTATTCGTTATGCGTTGTGCATTATGCGTTATGCGTTAAGGGTTAAGGGTTATGGGTTATGCGTTATGCTTTATGCGTTATGCGTTTTGCATTTTGCGTTATGCGTTATCCGTTATGCGTTATGCGTTATGCGTTATGCGTTATGCGTTATGCGTTATGCGTTCTGCGTTATGCGTTCTGCGTTATGCGTTATGCGTTATGCGTTATGCGTTTTGCGTTATGCGTTATGCGTTTGCGTTATGCGTTATGCGTTATGCGTTCTGCGTTATGCGTTATGCGTTATGCGTTATGCGTTATGCGTTATGCGTTATGCGTTATGCGTCATGCGTTATGCGTAATGCGTTATGCTTTATGCGTTTTGCGTTATGAGTTATACGTTATGCGTTAAGCGTTATGCGTTATGCCTGATCCGTTATGCGTTAGGCGTTATGCTATTTGCGGTATTCGTTATGCGTTGTGCATTATGCGTTATGCGTTAAGGGTTAAGGGTTATGGGTTATGCGTTATGCTTTATGCGTTATGCGTTTTGCATTTTGCGTTATGCGTTATCCGTTATGAGTTATGAGTTATGAGTTATAAGTTATGCGTAATGCGTTATGCCTTATGCGTTATGCATTATGCGTTATGCGTTATGCGTTATGCGTTATGCGTTATGCGTTATGCGTTATGCGTAATGCGTTATGCCTTATGCGTTATGCATTATGCGTTATGCGTTATGCGTTATGCGTTATGCGTAATGCGTTATGCGTTATGCGTTATGCGTTATGCGTTATGCATTATGCGTTATGCGTTATCCGTTATGAGTTATGAGTTATGAGTTATAAGTTATGCGTAATTCGTTATGCCTTATTTGTTATGCATTATGCGTTATGCGTTATGCGTTATGCGTTATGCGTTATGCGTTATGCGTTATGCGTTATGCGTTATGCGTTATGCGTTACGCGTTATGCGTTATGCGTTATGCTTTATGCGTTTTGCGTTATGAGTTATACGTTATGCTTTAAGCGTTATGCGTTATGCCTGATCCGTTATGCGTTAGGCGTTATGCGATTTGCGGTATTCGTTATGCGTTGTGCATTATGCGTTATGCGTTAAGGGTTAAGGGTTATGGGTTATGCGTTATGCTTTATGCGTTATGCGTTTTGCATTTTGCGTTATGCGTTATGCGTTATGCGTTATGCGTTATGCGTTATGCGTTATGCGTTATGCGTTTTGCGTTATGCGTTATGCGTTTGCGTTATGCGTTATGCGCTATGCGTTATGCCTTATGCGTTATGCGTTATGCGTTATGCGTTATGCGTTATGCGTTATGCGTTATGCGTTATGCGTTCTGCGTTATGCGTTATGCGTTATGCGTTATGCGTTATGCGTTATGCGTTATGCGTTATGCGTCATGCGTTATGCGTAATGCGTTATGCTTTATGCGTTATGCGTTATGAGTTATACGTTATGCGTTAAGCGTTATGCGTTATGCCTGATCCGTTATGCGTTAGGCGTTATGCGATTTGCGGTATTCGTTATGCGTTGTGCATTATGCGTTATGCGTTAAGGGTTAAGGGTTATGGGTTATGCGTTATGCTTTATGCGTTATGCGTTTTGCATTTTGCGTTATGCGTTATCCGTTATGCGTTATGCGTTATGCGTTATGCGTTATGCGTTATGCGTTATGCGTTCTGCGTTATGCGTTCTGCGTTATGCGTTATGCGTTATGCGTTATGCGTTATGCGTTATGCGTTATGCGTTATGCGTTATGCGTTTTGCGTTATGCGTTATGCGTTTGCGTTATGCGTTATGCGCTATGCGTTATGCCTTATGCGTTATGCGTTATGCGGTATGCGTTATGAGTTATGCGTTATGCGTTATGCGTTATGCGTTATGCGTTATGCGTTATGCGTTATGCGTTATGCGTTATGCGTTATGCGTTATGCGTTATGCGTTATGCGTTATGCGTTATGCGTTATGCGTTATGCGTCATGCGTTATGCGTAATGCGTTATGCTTTATGCGTTTTGCGTTATGAGTTATACGTTATGCGTTAAGCGTTATGCGTTATGCCTGATCCGTTATGCGTTAGGCGTTATGCTATTTGCGGTATTCGTTATGCGTTGTGCATTATGCGTTATGCGTTAAGGGTTAAGGGTTATGGGTTATGCGTTATGCTTTATGCGTTATGCGTTTTGCATTTTGCGTTATGCGTTATCCGTTATGAGTTATGAGTTATGAGTTATAAGTTATGCGTAATGCGTTATGCCTTATGCGTTATGCATTATGCGTTATGCGTTATGCGTTATGCGTTATGCGTTATGCGTTATGCGTTATGCGTAATGCGTTATGCCTTATGCGTTATGCATTATGCGTTATGCGTTATGCGTTATGCGTTATGCGTTATGCGTTATGCGTTATGCGTTATGCGTTATGCGTTATGCATTTTGCGTTATGCGTTATCCGTTATGAGTTATGAGTTATGAGTTATAAGTTATGCGTAATTCGTTATGCCTTATTTGTTATGCATTATGCGTTATGCGTTATGCGTTATGCGTTATGCGTTATGCGTTATGCGTTATGCGTTATGCGTTATGCGTTATGCGTTACGCGTTATGCGTTATGCGTTATGCTTTATGCGTTTTGCGTTATGAGTTATACGTTATGCTTTAAGCATTATGCGTTATGCCTGATCCGTTATGCGTTAGGCGTTATGCGATTTGCGGTATTCGTTATGCGTTGTGCATTATGCGTTATGCGTTAAGGGTTAAGGGTTATGGGTTATGCGTTATGCTTTATGCGTTATGCGTTTTGCATTTTGCGTTATGCGTTATCCGTTATGAGTTATGAGTTATGAGTTATAAGTTATGCGTAATGCGTTATGCCTTATGCGTTATGCATTACGCGTTATGCGTTATGCGTTATGCGTTATGCGTTATGCGTTATGCGTTATGCGTTATGCGTTATGCGTAATGCGTTATGCTTTATGCGTTATGCGTTATGAGCTATACGTTATGCGTTAAGCGTTATGCGTGATCCGTTATGCGTTGGGCGTTATGCGTTTTGCGGTATTCGTTATGCGTTGTGCATTATGCGTTATGCATTGTGCGTTATGGGTTATGGTTTATGCGTTATGCGATATGCGTTATGCGTTATGCGTTATGCGTTATGCGTTATGCGTTTTGCGTTATGCGTTATGCGTTATGCGTTATGCGTTATGCGCTATGCGTTATGCGTTATGCGTTATGCGTTATGCGTTATGCGTTATGCGTTATGCGTTATGCGTTATGCGTTATGCGTTATGCGTTATGCGTTATGGGTTATGCGTTATGCGTTATTCGTTATGCGATATGCGTTATGCTTTATGCGTTATGTGTTATGCGTTATACGTTATACGGTATGCTTTATGCGTTATGCGTTATGCGTTATGTGTTATGCGTTATGCGTTATGCGTTCTGCGTTATGCGTTCTGCGTTATGCGTTATGCGTTATGCGTTATGCGTTATGCGTTATGCGTCATGCGTTATGCGTAATGCGTTATGCTTTATGCGTTATGCGTTATGAGTTATACGTTATGCGTTAAGCGTTATGCGTTATGCCTGATCCGTTATGCGTTAGGCGTTATGCAATTTGCGGTATTCGTTATGCGTTGTGCATTATGCGTTATGCGTTAAGGGTTAAGGGTTATGGGTTATGCGTTATGCTTTATGCGTTATGCGTTTTGCATTTTGCGTTATGCGTTATCCGTTATGAGTTATGAGTTATGAGTTATAAGTTATGCGTAATGCGTTATGCCTTATGCGTTATGCGTTATGCGTTATGCGTTATGCTTTATGCGTTATGCGTTATGAGTTATACGTTATGCGTTAAGCGTTATGCGTTATGCCTGATCCGTTATGCGTTAGGCGTTATGCGATTTGCGGTATTCGTTATGCGTTGTGCATTATGCGTTATGCGTTAAGGGTTAAGGGTTATGGGTTATGCGTTATGCTTTATGCGTTATGCGTTTTGCATTTTGCGTTATGCGTTATCCGTTATGAGTTATGAGTTATGAGTTATAAGTTATGCGTAATGCGTTATGCCTTATGCGTTATGCGTTATGCGTAATGCGTTATGCTTTATGCGTTATGCGTTATGAGTTATACGTTATGCGTTAAGCGTTATGCGTTATGCCTGATCCGTTATGCGTTAGGCGTTATGCGATTTGCGGTATTCGTTATGCGTTGTGCATTATGCGTTATGCGTTAAGGGTTAAGGGTTATGGGTTATGCGTTATGCTTTATGCGTTATGCGTTTTGCATTTTGCGTTATGCGTTATCCGTTATGAGTTATGAGTTATGAGTTATGAGTTATAAGTTATGTTTAATGCGTTATGCCTTATGCGTCATGCATTATGCGTTATGCGTTATGCGTTATGCGTTATGCGTTATGCGTTATGCGTTATGCGTTATGCGTTATGCGTTATGCGTTATGCGTTATGCGTTATGCGTTATGCTTTAGGCGTTATGCGTTATGAGTTATACGTTATGCGTTAAGCGTTATGCGTGATCCGTTATGCGTTGGGCGTTATGCGTTTTGCGGTATTCGTTATGCGTTGTGCATTATGGGTTATGCATTGTGCGTTATGGGTTATGGTTTATGCGTTATGCGATATGCGTTATGTGTTATGCGTTAAGCGCTATGCGTGATCCGTTATGCGTTGGGCGTTATGCGTTATGCGTTATGCGTTATGCGTTATGCGTTATGCGTTATGCGTTATGCGTTATGCGTTATGCGTTATGCGTTATGTGTTATGCGTTATGCGTTATGCGTTACGCGTTATGCGTTACGTGTTATGCGTTATGCGTTATATGTTATGCGTTATGCGTTATGCGTTATGCGTTATGCGTTATGCGTTATGCGTTATGCGTTATGCGTTATGCGTTATGCGTTATGCGTTATGCGTTATGCATTATGCGTTATGTGTTTTTCGCTATGCGTTATGCGTTGGGCGTTATACGTTTGCGTTATGCGATATGCGTTATGCTTTATGCGTTATGTGTTATGCGTTATACGTTATACGGTATGCTTTATGCGTTATGCGTTATGCGTTATGTGTTATGCGTTATGCGATATGCGTTATGCTTTATGCGGTATGTGTTATGCGTTATACGTTATACGGTATGCTTTATGCGTTATGCGTTATGCGTTATGTGTTATGCGTTATGCGTTATGCGTTATGCGTTATGCGTTATGCGTTATGCGTTCTGCGTTATGCGTTCTGCGTTATGCGTTATGCGTTATGCGTTATGCGTTATGCGTTATGCGTTATGCGTTATGCGTTTTGCGTTATGCGTTATTTGTTATGCGTTATGCGTTATGCGCTATGCGTTATGCCTTATGCGTTATGCGTTATGCGTTATGCGTTATGCGTTATGCGTTATGCGTTATGCGTTATGCGTTATGCGTTATGCGTTATGCGTTATGCGTTATGCGTTATGCGTTATGCGTTATGCGTTATGCGTTATGCGTTATGCGTTATGCGTTATGCGTCATGCGTTATGCGTAATGCGTTATGCTTTATGCGTTTTGCGTTATGAGTTATACGTTATGCGTTATGCGTTATGCGTTATGCCTGATCCGTTATGCGTTAGGCGTTATGCTATTTGCGGTATTCGTTATGCGTTGTGCATTATGCGTTATGCGTTAAGGGTTAAGGGTTATGGGTTATGCGTTATGCTTTATGCGTTATGCGTTTTGCATTTTGCGTTATGCGTTATCCGTTATGAGTTATGAGTTATGAGTTATAAGTTATGCGTAATGCGTTATGCCTTATGCGTTATGCATTATGCGTTATGCGTTATGCGTTATGCGTTATGCGTTATGCGTTATGCGTAATGCGTTATGCCTTATGCGTTATGCTTTATGCGTTATGCGTTATGCGTTATGCGTTATGCGTAATGCGTTATGCGTTATGCGTTATGCGTTATGCGTTATGCGTTATGCGTTATGCGTTATGCGTTATGCGTTATGCGTTATGCGTTACGCGTTATGCGTTGTGCGTTATGCGTTATGCGTTGTGCGTTGTGCGTTATGCGTTATGCGTTATGCGTTATGCGTTATGCGTTATGCGTTACGCGTTATGCGTTATGCGTTATGCGTTATGCATTATGCGTTATGCATTATGCGTTATGCGTTATGCGTTATGCGTTATGCGTTATGCGTTATGCTTTAGGCGTTATGCGTTATGAGTTATACGTTATGCGTTAAGCGTTATGCGTGATCCGTTATGCGTTAAGCGTTATGCGTGATCCGTTATGCGTTGGGCGTTATGCGTTTTGCGGTATTCGTTATGCGTTGTGCATTATGCGTTATGCATTGTGCGTTATGGGTTATGGTTTATGCGTTATGCGATATGCGTTATGCGTTATGCGTTATGCGTTATGCATTATGCGTTATGCGTTATGAGTTATACGTTATGCGTTAAGCGTTATGCGTTATGCCTGATCCGTTATGCGTTAGGCGTTATGCGATTTGCGGTATTCGTTATGCGTTGTGCATTATGCGTTATGCGTTAAGGGTTAAGGGTTATGGGTTATGCGTTATGCTTTATGCGTTATGCGTTTTGCATTTTGCGTTATGCGTTATCCGTTATGAGTTATGAGTTATGAGTTATGAGTTATAAGTTATGTTTAATGCGTTATGCCTTATGCGTCATGCATTATGCGTTATGCGTTATGCGTTATGCGTTATGCGTTATGCGTTATGCGTTATGCGTTATGCGTTATGCGTTATGCGTTATGCGTTATGCGTAATGCGTTATGCTTTAGGCGTTATGCGTTATGAGTTATACGTTATGCGTTAAGCGTTATGCGTGATCCGTTATGCGTTGGGCGTTATGCGTTTTGCGGTATTCGTTATGCGTTGTGCATTATGGGTTATGCATTGTGCGTTATGGGTTATGGTTTATGCGTTATGCGATATGCGTTATGTGTTATGCGTTAAGCGCTATGCGTGATCCGTTATGCGTTGGGCGTTATGCGTTATGCGTTATGCGTTATGCGTTATGCGTTATGCGTTATGCGTTATGCGTTATGCGTTATGCGTTATGCGTTATGCGTTATGCGTTATGCGTTATGCGTTACGCGTTATGCGTTACGTGTTATGCGTTATGCGTTATATGTTATGCGTTATGCGTTATGCGTTATGCGTTATGCGTTATGCGTTATGCGTTATGCGTTATGCGTTATGCGTTATGCGTTATGCGTTATGCGTTATGCGTTATGCATTATGCGTTATGTGTTTTTCGCTATGCGTTATGCGTTGGGCGTTATACGTTTGCGTTATGCGATATGCGTTATGCTTTATGCGTTATGTGTTATGCGTTATACGTTATACGGTATGCTTTATGCGTTATGCGTTATGCGTTATGTGTTATGCGTTATGCGATATGCGTTATGCTTTATGCGGTATGTGTTATGCGTTATACGTTATACGGTATGCTTTATGCGTTATGCGTTATGCGTTATGTGTTATGCGTTATGCGTTATGCGTTATGCGTTATGCGTTATGCGTTATGCGTTCTGCGTTATGCGTTATGCGTTATGCGTTATGCGTTATGCGTTATGCGTTATGCGTTATGCGTTATGCGTTATGCGTTTTGCGTTATGCGTTATTTGTTATGCGTTATGCGTTATGCGCTATGCGTTATGCCTTATGCGTTATGCGTTATGCGTTATGCGTTATGCGTTATGCGTTATGCGTTATGCGTTATGCGTTATGCGTTATGCGTTATGCGTTATGCGTTATGCGTTATGCGTTATGCGTTATGCGTTATGCGTTATGCGTTATGCGTTATGCGTCATGCGTTATGCGTAATGCGTTATGCTTTATGCGTTTTGCGTTATGAGTTATACGTTATGCGTTAAGCGTTATGCGTTATGCCTGATCCGTTATGCGTTAGGCGTTATGCTATTTGCGGTATTCGTTATGCGTTGTGCATTATGCGTTATGCGTTAAGGGTTAAGGGTTATGGGTTATGCGTTATGCGTTATGCGTTATGCGTTTTGCATTTTGCGTTATGCGTTATCCGTTATGAGTTATGAGTTATGAGTTATAAGTTATGCGTAATGCGTTATGCCTTATGCGTTATGCGTTATGCGTTATGCGTTATGCGTTATGCGTTATGCGTTATGCGTTATGCGTAATGCGTTATGCCTTATGCGTTATGCTTTATGCGTTATGCGTTATGCGTTATGCGTTATGCGTAATGCGTTATGCGTTATGCGTTATGCGTTATGCGTTATGCGTTATGCGTTATGCGTTATGCGTTATGCGTTATGCGTTATGCGTTACGCGTTATGCGTTGTGCGTTATGCGTTATGCGTTGTGCGTTGTGCGTTATGCGTTATGCGTTATGCGTTATGCGTTATGCGTTATGCGTTACGCGTTATGCGTTATGCGTTATGCGTTATGCATTATGCGTTATGCATTATGCGTTATGCGATATGTGTTATGCGTTATGCGTTATGCGTTATGCGTTATGCGTTACGCGTTATGCGTTATGCGTTATGCGTCATGCGTTATGCGTAATGCGTTATGCTTTATGCGTTTTGCGTTATGAGTTATACGTTATGCGTTAAGCGTTATGCGTTATGCCTGATCCGTTATGCGTTAGGCGTTATGCGATTTGCGGTATTCGTTATGCGTTGTGCATTATGCGTTATGCGTTAAGGGTTAAGGGTTATGGGTTATGCGTTATGCTTTATGCGTTATGCGTTTTGCATTTTGCGTTATGCGTTATCCGTTATGAGTTATGAGTTATGAGTTATAAGTTATGCGTAATGCGTTATGCCTTATGCGTTATGCATTATGCGTTATGCGTTATGCGTTATGCGTTATGCGTTATGCGTTATGCGTTATGCGTTATGCGTTATGCGTTATGCGTAATGCGTTATGCTTTATGCGTTATGCGTTATGAGCTATACGTTATGCGTTAAGCGTTATGCGTGATCCGTTATGCGTTGGGCGTTATGCGTTTTGCGGTATTCGTTATGCGTTGTGCATTATGCGTTATGCATTGTGCGTTATGGGTTATGGTTTATGCGTTATGCGATATGCGTTATGCGTTATGCGTTATGCGTTATGCATTATGCGTTTTGCGTTATGCGTTATGCGTTATGCGTTATGCGTTATGCGTTATGCGTTATGCGTTATGCGTTATGCGTTATGCGTTATGCGCTATGCGTTATGCGTTATGCGTTAAGCGTTATGCGTGATCCGTTATGCGTTGGGCGTTATGCGTTTTGCGGTATTCGTTATGCGTTGTGCATTATGGGTTATGCATTGTGCGTTATGGGTTATGGTTTATGCGTTATGAGTTATGAGTTATGAGTTATAAGTTATGCGTAATGCGTTATGCCTTATGCGTTATGCATTATGCGTTATGCGTTATGCGTTATGCGTTATGCGTTATGCGTTATGCGTTATGCGTAATGCGTTATGCCTTATGCGTTATGCATTATGCGTTATGCGTTATGCGTTATGCGTTATGCGTAATGCGTTATGCGTTATGCGTTATGCGTTATGCGTTATGCGTTATGCGTTATGCGTTATGCGTTATGCGTTATGCGTTATGCGTTATGCGTTATGCGTTATGCGTTATGCGTTATGCGTTACGCGTTATGCGTTACGTGTTATACGTTATGCGTTATATGTTATGCGTTATGCGTTATGCGTTATGCGTTATGCGTTATGCGTTATGCGTTATGCGTTATGCGTTATGCGTTATGCGTTATGCGTTATGCGTTATGCGTTATGCATTATGCTTTATCCGTTATGCGTTATGCGTTATGCTTTATGCGTTATGCGTTATGTGTTATGCGTTATGCGTTTTGCGTTATGCGTAATGTGTTATGCTTTATGCGTTATGCGTTATGAGTTATACGTTATGCGTTAAG
Source organism: Lasioglossum morio (assembly GCA_916610235.2). Classification (NCBI taxonomy): domain Eukaryota; kingdom Metazoa; phylum Arthropoda; class Insecta; order Hymenoptera; family Halictidae; genus Lasioglossum; species Lasioglossum morio. Next base: position 8,030 of record CAKAJA020000674.1, on the reverse strand, counting down.
CGTTATGCGTGATCCGTTATGCGTTGGGCGTTATGCGTTTTGCGGTATTCGTTATGCGTTGTGCATTATGCGTTATGCATTGTGCGTTATGGGTTATGGTTTATGCGTTATGAGATATGCGTTGTGCGTTATGCGTTATGCGTTCTGCGTTATGCGTTATGCGTTATGCGTTATGCGTTATGCGTTATGCGTTATGCGTCATGCGTTATGCGTTATGCGTTATGCGTTGTGCGTTATGCGTTATGCGTTGTGCGTTGTGCGTTATGCGTTATGCGTTATGCGTTATGCGTTATGCGTTATGCGTTATGCGTTACGCGTTATGCGTTATGCGTTATGCGTTATGCATTATGCGTTATGCATTATGCGTTATGCGATATGTGTTATGCGTTATGCGTTATGCGTTATGCGTTATGCGTTACGCGTTATGCGTTATGCGTTATGCGTCATGCGTTATGCGTAATGCGTTATGCTTTATGCGTTTTGCGTTATGAGTTATACGTTATGCGTTAAGCGTTATGCGTTATGCCTGATCCGTTATGCGTTAGGCGTTATGCGATTTGCGGTATTCGTTATGCGTTGTGCATTATGCGTTATGCGTTAAGGGTTAAGGGTTATGGGTTATGCGTTATGCTTTATGCGTTATGCGTTTTGCATTTTGCGTTATGCGTTATCCGTTATGAGTTATGAGTTATGAGTTATAAGTTATGCGTAATGCGTTATGCCTTATGCGTTATGCATTATGCGTTATGCGTTATGCGTTATGCGTTATGCGTTATGCGTTATGCGTTATGCGTTATGCGTTATGCGTTATGCGTAATGCGTTATGCTTTATGCGTTATGCGTTATGAGCTATACGTTATGCGTTAAGCGTTATGCGTGATCCGTTATGCGTTGGGCGTTATGCGTTTTGCGGTATTCGTTATGCGTTGTGCATTATGCGTTATGCATTGTGCGTTATGGGTTATGGTTTATGCGTTATGCGATATGCGTTATGCGTTATGCGTTATGCGTTATGCGTTATGCGTTTTGCGTTATGCGTTATGCGTTATGCGTTATGCGTTATGCGCTATGCGTTATGCGTTATGCGTTATGCGTTATGCGTTATGCGTTATGCGTTATGCGTTATGCGTTATGCGTTATGCGTTATGGGTTATGCGTTATGCGTTATTCGTTATGCGATATGCGTTATGCTTTATGCGTTATGTGTTATGCGTTATACGTTATACGGTATGCTTTATGCGTTATGCGTTATGCGTTATGTGTTATGCGTTATGCGTTATGCGTTCTGCGTTATGCGTTATGCGTTATGCGTTATGCGTTATGCGTTATGCGTTATGCGTTATGAGTAATGCGTTATGCGTAATGCGTTATGCTTTATGCGTTATGCGTTATGAGTTATACGTTATGCGTTAAGCGTTATGCGTTATGCCTGATCCGTTATGCGTTAGGCGTTATGCGATTTGCGGTATTCGTTATGCGTTGTGCATTATGCGTTATGCGTTAAGGGTTAAGGGTTATGGGTTATGCGTTATGCTTTATGCGTTATGCGTTTTGCATTTTGCGTTATGCGTTATCCGTTATGAGTTATGTGTTATGAGTTATAAGTTATGCGTAATGCGTTATGCCTTATGCGTTATGCGTTATGCGTAATGCGTTATGCTTTATGCGTTATGCGTTATGAGTTATACGTTATGCGTTAAGCGTTATGCGTTATGCCTGATCCGTTATGCGTTAGGCGTTATGCGATTTGCGGTATTCGTTATGCGTTGTTTATTATGCGTTATGCGTTAAGGGTTAAGGGTTATGGGTTATGCGTTATGCTTTATGCGTTATGCGTTTTGCATTTTGCGTTATGCGTTATCCGTTATGAGTTATGAGTTATGAGTTATGAGTTATAAGTTATGTTTAATGCGTTATGCCTTATGCGTCATGCATTATGCGTTATGCGTTATGCGTTATGCGTTATGCGTTATGCGTTATGCGTTATGCGTTATGCGTTATGCGTTATGCGTTATGCGTTATGCGTAATGCGTTATGCTTTATGCGTTATGCCTGATCCGTTATGCGTTAGGCGTTATGCGATTTGCGGTATTCGTTATGCGTTGTGCATTATGCGTTATGCGTTAAGGGTTAAGGGTTATGGGTTATGCGTTATGCTTTATGCGTTATGCGTTTTGCATTTTGCGTTATGCGTTATCCGTTATGAGTTATGTGTTATGAGTTATAAGTTATGCGTAATGCGTTATGCCTTATGCGTTATGCGTTATGCGTAATGCGTTATGCTTTATGCGTTATGCGTTATGAGTTATACGTTATGCGTTAAGCGTTATGCGTTATGCCTGATCCGTTATGCGTTAGGCGTTATGCGATTTGCGGTATTCGTTATGCGTTGTTTATTATGCGTTATGCGTTAAGGGTTAAGGGTTATGGGTTATGCGTTATGCTTTATGCGTTATGCGTTTTGCATTTTGCGTTATGCGTTATCCGTTATGAGTTATGAGTTATGAGTTATGAGTTATAAGTTATGTTTAATGCGTTATGCCTTATGCGTCATGCATTATGCGTTATGCGTTATGCGTTATGCGTTATGCGTTATGCGTTATGCGTTATGCGTTATGCGTTATGCGTTATGCGTTATGCGTTATGCGTTATGCGTAATGCGTTATGCTTTATGCGTTATGCGTTATGAGTTATACGTTATGCGTTAAGCGTTATGCGTGATCCGTTATGCGTTGGGCGTTATGCGTTTTGCGGTATTCGTTATGCGTTGTGCATTATGGGTTATGCATTGTGCGTTATGGGTTATGGTTTATGCGTTATGCGATATGCGTTATGTGTTATGCGTTAAGCGCTATGCGTGATCCGTTATGCGTTGGGCGTTATGCGTTATGCGTTATGCGTTATGCGTTATGCGTTATGCGTTATGCGTTATGCGTTATGCGTTATGCGTTATGCGTTATGCGTTATGTGTTATGCGTTATGCGTTATGCGTTACGCGTTATGCGTTACGTGTTATGCGTTATGCGTTATATGTTATGCGTTATGCGTTATGCGTTATGCGTTATGCGTTATGCGTTATGCGTTATGCGTTATGCGTTATGCGTTATGCTTTATGCGTTATGTGTTATGCGTTATGCGTTATGCGTTATGCGTTATGCGTTATGCGTTATGCGTTATGCGTTATGCGTTATGCGTTATGCGTTATGCGTTATGCGTTATGCGTTATGCGTTATGCGTTATGCGTTATGCGTTATGCATTATGCTTTATCCGTTATGCGTTATGCGTTATGCGTTATGCGTTATGCGTTATGCGTTATGCGTTATGCGTTATGCGTTATGCGTAATGTGTTATGCTTTATGCGTCATGCGTTATGAGTTATACGTTATGCGTTAAGCGTTATGCGTGATCCGTTATGCGTTGGGCGTTATGCGTTTTGCGGTATTCGTTATGCGTTGTGCATTAAGCGTTATGCATTTTGCGTTATGGGTTATGGTTTATGCGTTATGAGATATGCGTTATGCGTTATGCGTTATGCGTTCTGCGTTATGCGTTCTGCGTTATGCGTTATGCGTTATGCGTTATGCGTTATGCGTCATGCGTTATGCGTTATGCGTTATGCGTTTTGCGTTATGCGTTATGCGTTGTGCGTTATGCGTTACGCGTTATGCGTTACGTGTTATGCGTTATGCGTTATATGTTATGCGTTATGCGTTATGCGTTATGCGTTATGCATTATGCGTTATGCGTTATGCGTTACGCGTTATGCGTTATGCGTTATGCGTTATGCATTATGCTTTATCCGTTATGCGTTATGCGTTATGCTTTATGCGTTATGCGTTATGCGTTATGCTTTATGAGTTATGCGTTATGCGTTATGCGTTTTGCGGTATTCGTTATGCGTTGTGCATTATGCGTTATGCGTTGTGCGTTATGGGTTATGATTTATGCGTTATGCGATATGCTTTATGCGTCATGCGTGATCCGTTATGCGTTAGGCGTTATGCGATTTGCGGTACTCGTTATGCGTTGTGCATTATGCGTTATGCGTTATGCGTTAAGGGTTATGGGTTATGCGTTATGCGTTATGCGTTTTGCATTTTGCGTTATGCGTTATCCGTTATGAGTTATGAGTTATGAGTTATAAGTTATGCGTAATGCGTTATGCCTTATGCGTTATGCATTATGCGTTATGCGTTATGCGTTATGCGTTATGCGTTATGCGTTATGCGTTATGCGTTATGCGTTATGCGTTATGCGTCATGCGTTATGCGTTATGCGTTATGCGTAATGTGTTATGCTTTATGCGTTATGCGTTATGAGTTATACGTTATGCGTTAATCGTTATGCGTGATCCGTTATGCGTTATGCGTTTTGCGGTATTCGTTATGCGTTGTGCATTATGCGTTATGCATTGTGCGTTATGGGTTATGGTTTATGCGTTATGAGATATGCGTTATGCGTTATGCGTTATGCGTTATGCGGTTTTGCGTTATGCGTTATGCGTTATGCGTTATGCGTTATGCGTTATGCGTTATGCGTTATGCGTTATGCGTTATGCGTTATGCGTTATGCGTTATGCGTTATGCGTTATGCGTTAAGCGTTGTGCGTTGTGCGTTATGCGTTATGCGTTATGCGTTATGCGTTATGCGTTATGCGTTATGCGTTACGCGTTATGCGTTATGCGTTATGCGGTATGCGTTATGCGTTATGCGTTATGCGTTATGCGTTACGCATTATGCGTTACGTGTTATGCGTTATGCGTTATATGTTATGCGTTATGCGTTATGCGTTATGCGTTATGCGTTAAGCGTTATGCGTTATGCGTTATGCGTTATGCGTTATGCGTTATGCGTTATGCGTTACGCGTTATGCGTTATGCATTATGCTTTATCCGTTATGCGTTATGCGTTATGCTTTATGCGTTATGCGTTATGCGTTATACGTTATGCGTTATGAGTTATGCGTTATGCGTTATGCGTTTTGCGGTATTCGTTATGCGTTGTGCATTATGCGTTATGCGTTGTGCGTTATGGGTTATGATTGATGCGTTATGCGATATGCTTTATGCGTCATGCGTGATCCGTTATGCGTTAGGCGTTATGCGATTTGCGGTACTCGTTATGCGTTGTGCATTTTGCGTTATGCGTTATCCGTTATGAGTTATGAGTTATGAGTTATAAGTTATGCGTAATGCGTTATGCCTTATGCGTTATGCATTATGCGTTATGCGTTATGCGTTATGCGTTATGCGTTATGCGTTATGCGTTATGCGTTATGCGTTGTGCGTTATGCGTTATGCGTAATGCGTTATGCTTTATGCGTTATGCGTTATGAGTTATACGTTATGCGTTAAGCGTTATGCGTGATCCGTTATGCGTTGGGCGTTATGCGTTTTGCGGTATTCGTTATGCGTTGTGCATTATGCGTTATGCATTGTGCGTTATGGGTTATGGTTTATGCGTTATGCGATATGCGTTATGCGTTATGCGTTTTGCGTTATGCGTTATGCGTTTTGCGTTATGCGTTATGCGTTATGCGTTATGCGTTATGCGCTATGCGTTATGCGTTATGCGTTATGCGTTATGCGTTATGCGTTATGCGTTATGCGTTATGCGTTATGCGTTATGCGTTATGCGTTATGGGTTATGCGTTATGCGTTATGCGTTATGCGATATGCGTTATGCTTTATGCGTTATGTGTTATGCGTTATACGTTATACGGTATGCTTTATGCGTTATGCGTTATGCGTTATGTGTTATGCGTTATGCGTTATGCGTTATGCGTTCTGCGTTATGCGTTCTGCGTTATGCGTTATGCGTTATGCGTTATGCGTTATGCGTTATGCGTTATGCGTTATGCGTTATGCGTTATGCGTTATGCGTCATGCGTTATGCGTAATGCGTTATGCTTTATGCGTTATGCGTTATGAGTTATACGTTATGCGTTAAGCGTTATGCGTTATGCCTGATCCGTTATGCGTTAGGCGTTATGCGATTTGCGGTATTCGTTATGCATTGTGCTTTATGCGTTATGAGTTACGCGTAATGCGTTATGCGCTATGGGTCATGCGTTAAGCGTTATGCGTTATGCGTTATGCGTTATGGGTTATGCGTTATGGGTTATGAGTAATGCGTGATCCGTTATGCGTTATGCGTTATGAGTAATGCGTGATCCGTTATGCGTTATGCGTTATGCGTTATGCGTTATGCGTTATGCGTTATGCGTTATGCGTTATGGGTTATGCGTTATGTGTTATGCGTTATGCGTTATGCGTTATGCGTTATGCGTTATGGGTTATGAGTAATGCGTGACCCGTTATGCATTATGCTTTATGCGTTATGAGTTACGCGTAATACGTTGTGCGCTATGGGTCATGCGTTAAGCGTTATGCGTTATGCGTTATGCGTTATGGGTTATGCGTTATGTGTTATGCGTTATGCGTTATGCGTTATGCGTTATGCGTTATGCGTTATGGGTTATCCGTTATGCGTTATCCGTTATGCGTTATGCGTTATGCGTTATGCGTTATGCGTTATGCGTTATGCGATATGCGTTATGCGTTATGCGTTATGCGTTATGCGTTATGCGTTATGCGTTATGCGTTATGCGTTATGCGATATGCGTTATGCGTTATGCGTTATGCGTTATGCGTTATGCGTTATGCGTTATGCGTTATGCGTTATGCGTTATGCGTTATGCGTTATGAGTAATGCTTGATCCGTTATGCGCTATGCGTTATGCGTTATGCGTTATGCGTTATGCGTTATGCGTTATGCGTTATGCGTTATGCGTTATGCGTTATGCGTTATGCGTTATGGGTTATGCGTTATGCGTTATGCGTTATGCGATATGCGTTATGCTTTATGCGTTATGTGTTATGCGTTATACGTTATACGGTATGCTTTATGCGTTATGCGTTATGCGTTATGTGTTATGCGTTATGCGTTATGCGTTCTGCGTTATGCGTTCTGCGTTATGCGTTATGCGTTATGCGTTATGCGTTATGCGTTATGCGTTATGCGTTATGCGTTATGCGTTATGCGTTATGCGTCATGCGTTATGCGTAATGCGTTATGCTTTATGCGTTATGCGTTATGAGTTATACGTTATGCGTTAAGCGTTATGCGTTATGCCTGATCCGTTATGCGTTAGGCGTTATGCGATTTGCGGTATTCGTTATGCATTGTGCTTTATGCGTTATGAGTTACGCGTAATGCGTTATGCGCTATGGGTCATGCGTTAAGCGTTATGCGTTATGCGTTATGCGTTATGGGTTATGCGTTATGGGTTATGAGTAATGCGTGATCCGTTATGCGTTATGCGTTATGAGTAATGCGTGATCCGTTATGCGTTATGCGTTATGCGTTATGCGTTATGCGTTATGCGTTATGCGTTATGCGATATGGGTTATGCGTTATGTGTTATGCGTTATGCGTTATGCGTTATGCGTTATGCATTATGCGTTATGGGTTATGAGTAATGCGTGACCCGTTATGCATTATGCTTTATGCGTTATGAGTTACGCGTAATACGTTGTGCGCTATGGGTCATGCGTTAAGCGTTATGCGTTATGCGTTATGCGTTATGGGTTATGCGTTATGTGTTATGCGTTATGCGTTATGCGTTATGCGTTATGCGTTATGCGTTATGGGTTATCCGTTATGCGTTATCCGTTATGCGTTATGCGTTATGCGTTATGCGTTATGCGTTATGCGTTATGCGATATGCGTTATGCGTTATGCGTTATGCGTTATGCGTTATGCGTTATGCGTTATGCGTTATGCGTTATGCGTTATGCGTTATGCGTTATGCGTTATGCGTTATGCGTTATGCGTTATGCGTTATGCGTTATGCGTTATGCGTTATGCGTTATGAGTAATGCTTGATCCGTTATGCGTTATGCGTTATGCGTTATGTGTTATGCGTTGTGCGTTATCCGCTATGCGTTATGCGTTTTGCGTTATGCGTTATGCGTTATGCGTTATGCGTTATGAGAAATGCGTGATCCGTTATACGTTATGCGTTATG
>CAKAJA020000673.1:0-40274 GCA_916610235.2 Lasioglossum morio | reverse complement strand
AACTCACGCGTGGCCACGCATTCGTCTTTCCGCGCGACGAGCCAGCCCAAGGGCTCCCGCGACCCAAATACACATCGCCCACGGGTTACAACCCCCTCGCGCCCCCTCGAGAAGCAAGCGTTTCGCCTCTTGCGCGAAATGGAGAGAGACTCGGGAAACAACCGGCGCCATAAATCTTCGTTTTCCGCGGCCGCGAGAAGTATCCCGATTTTCTGCGGATTTTTAAAATCCTGCTTGCATCGTAGACGATCAACAGGCTCCTCAACCTGCTCCAACAATCTGTGGTTGTCAGGAAGAACGTTTAAAGTGTTACGCAGGACTTCGGTGAAATTGCATTCATTTTATTTTGAGCCGGATGAATTTGTTTTAATGCCTTTTTTCTGGTAAATACATATATTATATACATTAAAGTTCAATTAATGCATAAACTAAAATTATTTCAAATTGTGACATGCGGCGTTTTTCCTGACGACCAGAGAAATAATCGTTCTCCGAGCCCGCGAAATTTGTGCCGATTTTTAAAGTCTTAATGTACCTTTATCGTGGACGATCAACAGGCTCGAAAAATAATATTCAGCTTCGGTCGACTACGTTTCACGTAATCGATAATATTCGCTGCAAAAATGCATGCTAATGGATGCGCCCAGGCTGCACCACCCTCGCATAATCGCGTGAGATCTTGTTGGGGACACGTGCGCTCCCGATACACCGGACTATCTCCTTAATGACGACGCAACAACGTACGTCGATCAAAATCTGGCCGAAGACACGACCGCGTACACACGCGTGATTCATGAACCTATCCAGCGTTACTCAACCGTTTGATTGCCGGACAATGATGAATCGATTATCCGGATTACGGCGAAAGAGAGATTGACCGCGCTGCAACGCGCGCCCGTTCTGCAGCGAAAATACGCATCTGGAAATTGGCCGATTATGTAAATCTCGCCGATAGCACCGTTCGCTGCGTGTCACGGCGGATCCAGCTTTCCAGAGATTACGTTATCGCGACGTATACCCCGCGTTATTAAGATAACGATACGTAATAAGGCTGTGTACAATTAATTTCCAGCCTTTGTCTGCTCGCCTTATCGCGGCCGTGCTTGAATTATGGTGTTCTCGAAAAATAAACAACGCCGTCGTTGCACAGAAACCGGTCTTCGGTGATTCGAGATCTGAAGTCTGCAACATTATATAATGTCCGCGATATTTCGAAATTCTCCGAGTGTTGCTACTGTTTTACATTTGATCTATTCGGGCCCACCGTGAACATACAAAATCTTCTATTTATTAATAATCTGCCTTACATTCCAGAATTCAATTTTGAAGAGAAACTAATTCAGTAAAGATCCGAATAGACCTAAAGATGTTCTTGAGAAAATCGCGTAAAATTCTAAGTAAAATAATCTATGTTACATTGTAAAATTCAATTTTGAAGAGAAACTAATTTAGTCAAGATTCGAGTAGACCCGATGATGTTTTTGGGCCAAAAACGTGGAAAAAATTGGTGCTGGGATAAGTTCAGCGAGCGAAAATCGCGTAAAATTCTAAGTAAAATAATCTATGTTACATTGTAAAATTCAATTTTGAAGAGAAACTAATTTAGTCAAGATTTGAGTAGACCCGATGATGTTTTTGGGCCAGAAACGTGGAAAACTTGGTGTTGGGGTAAGTTCAGCGAGCGAAAGTCGCCTAAAAATCCCAAGAAAATTGAACGAGACTGTGGTAGAGAGTCCAAGCAGTCGGTAGAAGCATAAAAGAGCAGGTTCTGATTAAAAAGGATTCCCCGTTGTTAGCGGAGACAGGTCGAATTGCGGTCCGGAGAGGCAACTGTATTCGAAATCGACTCGGAGCGGCGCGTCCGTCGACAGAACAACCCTCTTAAACAAATTCGAGAGGCAATCGAGCTTGTTCTCGAATCCCGTGTATCGCAATTCAGGATATCGACATTTGCATTTACGGTTCGAATGGTTTCGGCCCCGGCCATCGTATCGTCGTTCCCGCAGCCATTAGGCGAAAAAGGTTCGACAACCGATCGCCCTTTAGAGATCGATTTATCTCGATTCCCTGCATCTCGGTCAAGGCGGTTCGTACAACTTCGTTCACCGGTTTGTCGAGCAGCGCAACTTATCTTTCTTTCTCCCGTTTTCTCTCCTCTCTTCATCGATGATGTCATCTCGTTAATGCGGAACGCCGTGGATCAGAATACGTTAAGACGTGCAGTGACATTTGAATGGTGGAGGCACTGCCGAAGGTTAAGTAATTCATTTCACGAGCTGCGACGTACCTCAGACGCTCAGGGGAAGGATAAGCGAAAGAGGAACACGCGTGCGTGTCTGCCTGTCCCCCCATTGTAATCTTGAAAGTTTATTTCTGCTGACTCTCGAACCCAGGCCCGGATTTCGCGGTGTCATTCCCCTCCACTTTTTCCCCAGTTTATTTCGCTTTCGTACCCCGGGGGAAATTCATAAACAGCCGCGGAGATACGCGAACGCGTCGCCTGTACCCGAATTTCATACGAATCGTCATCTAAAATAATTAATTCGTATATTTTCTTCATACAAAAACGTGTCAATGCAGTACGAAACTACTTAGGAAGACTACTTTGTTGGGAAGAGTAAAGACGTCTTTTTAGTCGCGCATCTCTCTTAAAATAAAGCGAACTTTCCGTAGTAAAAGTTGTTATTAATTCTGGATCTAGGACCATGAATCCAACACAACTTAAAAATGTCGATATAACTTTCGGATCATCGAGCCGCAGTCTTTCAGGATGAACGCGAGAAATAATCATTTGAAATTACCCTGTATACAGGTCGTTTATCGTTTATCGCCACCATTTGTCTATAATTTCATTGAAGAATGAATACAAACATACACCGGGAAGCTCGAGCTTACCGAGGACGTTCTATTTGTTCGTGCTCGTAGATCTCCAATGATGATACACGCGTGTATTATAAGTTGTTACATTATCTCGCCTTGCTCACCCTGCGGAACATTTCAACTTAGCCGCGTTATCAGCTTGAATCGCTGGACTCGTTCCTCGTAAAGCAAACCTGCACGGGGGACCGTATATCTTATTACTTTCGTCAAATTGTAAAAAACACGTGCTGCACACGATAGCGATCGCACTCGGCTTCGGCGAGCAGTAAAACGAGCAATGAAACAGCTAATAGAATTACTGGACTGCCGATCCTTATGCATTTCTTATGCGCTTTCTAGGAAGCTTCAAGAAAACGATGAAACGGCAGTTTATTCGCGTAAAAGTGGTTTTTGTGGAACCGACGATGCACAGTAAACCGACGATTTTGCAATTCACACCTTTCTCCGACGACATCAAGACGAACTTCTATCAAAATTTATATTTAACACGGTGCTACACGTTTTTTTACCAAGACACAAAATACAGTGAGATTTACTCGACTGTGGAACAAAGTCACCAAGTCAGGGCTGTTGGAAACGTCTTTATGTGGGTAGGTTATTCTAATAAACTACACTTTATACATACTTTGTTCTAAATGTCCCGCCCCTTACGCCTAAACCCTTACACCTAAGACGCTATAGTATCGTTGAATTCCAACAAGGGAACTGACAAACTGCTCCTACAGCAATAAATTCGCGGAAACAGTGGCGGTGTAATAATCGTGAGGAGAACCGCTTGACGCAGGTCTACTGAAAAATTCAGGGACTGGATTTATGTAACGGTTTAACGACAGAAACAAATGAAATCGTCGCGCGGAGCATAAATATTCGCCGGCGTGTCGTCCCCGACGGTATGATCCAGTGCGGGAGAACCGGGGCTGGTTTCTTGCCGAGCTGTAAACGAAACAACGTACCAGACAAATAGGAAGCAGCAAGAAGAAGCGTCGGTCTGGAGAGCACGTGGATGTAAATCGCCATTACGATCGAACGGCGGGAGCGGTAGCAGGCGGGAGAGGCCTTTCATGCAAATCTTATCGAACGTAAAAGCCGTGCCGGGAACGGCGCGGAGATGGCAAGAAGATTGGACCGGGCCGAGGAAGAGCGGTGTCATTCCTTATCTGCAGCCTTGGCCGCATAAATGCATCGTAACGGGCCGCGTTCGAACGTCGGCTGTGGATGCGCCAGACAAACGCGTCGTAGATCGCGCCACTGCATTCGCTAATCGAAAACAACAATAGCCGAAACGTTGATGATACGGGAGGCTCGGGTTTCGCCACCGATTGCCCTCTGGGGCATTGCTCCGGAGCCTGCCACGCCTACCATACGAAAGCCACGCCCACTCCTCGGTATTTTTATCGCGCTTTTAACAATGTTTGATTTTTCAGATGATACGGAGAGTTGGTACGAGAATAGATTGCTCTCTAGGTTTCCGCTCTGGCTCCGTGGGAGGAGCAGCGGAGCCCCGCCTACTCCAGAAGCTTTACGCTACCTTCCACATTCTCTGAAACAACGCGCATTTCGCCATTTCAAAGCCATGTGCTGAATAATTGATATTTAACACGTATAGCACTGGTAGTACACGTTTACATATTTACTTAATGCGCTGGAAACATATTTTATAACAAGTTTAACACTGTAAAATATATTTCCATCAGACGAAAGAAAGCACATAAGTTTTTTTTTAAATATCGAGGAAAAACAGCTCGCCACGGAACGTGTTAAAGACCGTTTAAAAACACTTTCGAACGCAAACAAATCGTCAAGGTGGTTTCACAGACTGGCGTAACCCCCGATCCGCAACAGCTCGCAGATCCGAATGAATCACCGCGAAAACCGGCGTGAAATCGGCGATCCAGCGATAAGCCGGAATCCACGGCACAGTTTTTCGCGATAGTTCGGCGGCCGAGGTGCATAAATCCTGCGGTTGTTCCTTGCGTTCCGTTTCAGGCTCGTTACTTTCTCGCGTGGCCGCGAAAGTTGCTTGTCTTATCAGACCCGAGCGAGCCGCAACGGCGTAACGCAATAAAAATTCCATTAGTGTCGGGGATAACGAGGTTGATTCGCGGGCGCGATTCTTCGCGGCGCGCGGCGACGCACTCGACCGTTTAATTGCAGTATCCTCGAATCCCGGCCGTTCGATCCGAGATAAGCGGCTCCTGGAAACTTTTAATTGCTGTTTCCGAATATTTTTCCCTGTAGGCAAAGTTTCCACCGAAAAAAGGGCGGTTTCCAAAGGCCCCGTGTCTGCGAGCCCGGGTGTATATGCAACGGGTCACGCATCCTTGCATCTCCCGCGGCTCCATTTTCCGTGTGCACTCGGCATGCGCTCGTAAATACACACGTATCGCGGTAATTTTCGGTACGAAAACCAGAAATCCCCGCCGAGCAGAACGAGTAAGTCGTAGAGAGAGAGAGAGAGAGCTCCCTCGTCGCGGTCCGTGTCCCGCTTCCGCGCGATTTACGCGTCCCTCCTCGCGCTGAATTTCAAATTTCCAACCCGTTCCGGCTCGGTCATCGTATTGTTTCCGCGCTGCCCCGGCACCGGGAATTAACTTTACAACGGACCCGCCCCACCATCAGGTCACGCCAAATTGCTTCGACGATGCACGCCCGGCCGCCGCCGAAAATTCGCGGACTGTTTTATCTGCTCCGACCCGTAATCACGGACCGCGAGACTCTTACGAGATGCAGCGTTTGTTTCGTGCCGTCCCCGGAGTACCGTACAGCTTTCGGAGCTTTGATCTGCGCTCGAAATTTCCCTGCTCGTCTGTGTTGCACCGATCTCGTTACGAGCAAATGGTGAACGACAAAGAAACAGTCATGTTTTATTTGAAAATTGTACTGTCGTCGTTCCGGATCCGTGAGAGGCGGAATAGGAAGTTGGTAGACAGAGGTTGCGGCGGACGGGATGATCAATACCTTGAACTTGAGTTAGCAGAAACTGGGGACAGAAAGCGGAGATGATCGTGCGTTTCGGTCCCCACGTTGGTGACGCATGGCACCGTGGGATCCGAGCATTAACGATGATGTAGCGTCGCGTCGCCGGCTGTAATATCGCGTGGCGCTACAACCCGATACACACTCGCGGATCCGATATTACTTTTCGAGGGATAAATTCGCCGGGAACCGACGAGAACACGGGCTGCGTGATACGTAAATATACTCGAGAATATATCTGTCAGGTCCTTCCGAAATACATTGCTGTGCGAAAGAAAGAAGCACCCGGCCATATTTAATAGAGAAGCGTTAAAAAATCAAATAAGAACACAGTAATATATAATTAATATATGTTCTCGGCGCACAGATTCGATCAATGATAAACAAAACAAAGCAAATTTGCAATAATTAAACATTACTCGACGTTTCGATCCGGGTTTGAATCATCTTCAAGAGCATTGCGTTTGCTATGTATAAAGACAAGTTTTAAGAATGTAATTCACTGAGTTCCATGCTGGTCTAAATTGAACTGTGAGAACATATATTAATTATATATTATAAAAATTTACGATCGAGAAATATTAACTGGAACACAGTAAGTTTGAAAAAGATTATCTAATACAATCAGTCATTGTACAATACAATTTCTACAGAAAGATATTGTTAGTGATTATATCTTATAATTATACTGGGTGCTTCTTTCTTTTGCACAGTAGTGTATATTATATTATAGGAATTTTTTTTTTGCGGCGCACAGGTTCGATCATTATTACTTTTATATTAGCCCTACTTGTAGCAATTTTGTAACAATTGTCATACGTATGCTATCTAAAAGGACGAAACACCACCTTTCCTTTTTCCTCTACTATTTAGATAGCATACGTATGACAATTGTTACAAAATTGCTACAAGTAGGGCTAATATAAAAGTAATAATGATCGAACCTGTGCGCCGCAAAAAAAAATTCCTATAATCTAATATGTCGATCGAGAAAATAAATCAATTAAGTGTATATTATATCCCGGTCGATCCTCCACCAGTGTACCAACGCTGTGGCTCGGCGGTTGAAGTATACGATGCCGAAAAGGATGCTCGTTCGCGAAATCATGCGACAAGGAACAGGTAAAGAGGACCAGGTTATCGCAAAAATAGGAGAGACTTTGGTGGCTTCTTAGCGAGGGTGGAAGCTGCACAGGGGCGGCGGATGCGAGCGGCAGAAATCGTCGGAGGGCAGAGGGGGCACGAGAGAATTCATTAAGGTATGAATAATGCGTCTGCGATGCCAAGGCTGCTGCCGAGAGCACCACCGTGCATACCATGGCCTGCCCACGGCACGGGTGGAGGAGCATGGCTAAAATTAAAGCGGATTCAGCCCCTCCGCGGCCGCGGCCTCTAGGCGAAAACGTTCCGAGCGCCACGTGCTTTTCTTCCACGGTCGAGGAACCAAGCGGGGGGAAAAAAAAAACGAAGAATGGAACGGCGTCGAAAGGACACCAGGGCCAAAGAATACATTTCTCTTGGCCGTTCCCTGTCCTGGTTTCACCTACGCACCCTCCCGACTCTACCGGATAAATTATACAATTCTAACTTGCACTCGAAAACGCGACACGGTTCTGGAAGAACAGAATATTTTCTTCGTTTTTGCTCCTTTCAGCAATGGCTTCTTCTCGACCATTCACGGATATGATAATCAGGTCTTGTAATTGCTCCCCTAATGGTTTCTGCACGTACGCACAAGTTTCTCGCTAATGTCTTCGACCTCTTTTGCGGCTAATGCGCTACGAGGTTTACCACGATATTAGGAATTACATGTACTAAGTTCGAAGACATTTGAATCAATTTTAATGTCATTCAGTGATCTAATTTCCATTATTTGTAACTGTGAATTTCTGTTTTTTTATTTACAAATAAAATTACCTGGTTATAAAAGGTAGTTTTTAGTGGAACCTTAAAAACGACTTTAAAGTAACAGATGACTTTTGCAACTCTCTCTCTCTCTTAAGCGAGAACACAATTTGAATGCTCGAAGGACGACGTTACCGAATGCTATTTTTACGCTCGCATTGCGTAGTCGAACTTCTGCAGAGTTTAGAAAGGTGTCGAGAAGGTGGTTCACCCCTGCCGGAATATCTGCAACGAAAGTTGACTGGTCGAGGACACATCCGTTCGGCAAACCGTGCCACTTTCTCCGACGGGCAACGGTTCAACGGTTCAACGTTCACGAAATGCCAGCGACGATTTGCATTCGCCGTTAGATTTGCTCGGGCAACGTTGTTACTCTATCTCCGTGGCATACTTAGCCTCAGTGTCACCGAGTACCGAGAAGTTAGTTCCCTCGTAGTACACTGCGAGGAATCTTCTGCCAATTGCAATAATTCCTTTGTTTATTAAAAAAATAGCGAAAACCTGCAATCTCGCGAAGAATCTGTAAAATTTGCACAACCAACAGACTCGTGTTCATTGCCCGAACATCTAATAAACCAAAAGCTCTCGTATTCTGCGACGGAGCTTCCGTGTCTACGAACTTGCTCGAAAGTTTCGAGTTCTGTGCGAGTACTTCTGGACCGGTGTAGTCCCGGATCGTAAAATTCATTACACCGATCACGATCTTCCTGTTTGTTTACTTTCGAGCGATCCCCGGAAACCGCGTCTCGTTTTAAATAAATTCCAATAACGCCGACACGCGGTTTCGCCATATATGCGATCTTACCAATCCTGTTCCTTAACGGCGGAAGAACACACGGCTCGGCGGAGAGGTCTAAATAAGGGAACTACTAGGGTTTCACTATTTCCACGAAATTGCTCAATCGATCGTTGCGCCAGCGCGATACAATCCGCACGCATCGGTCTAACGCTTCAACTATGCGCGCGTATTCTGCACAACGTGCGCGACTCGTCGGGTGGCCGGCGAGAACGTTGTTGCAGTTGTTATTAACTCCTAATTATTCGACATCTCAAACCTTGAAATTTAGTGTATTCGAGCATAAACGATGGTGTCGACCACACCAGCAAATGTTTATTCTGCATTAAAGTAGTTATTTCATTGAACATGTTGTAACGAAATGTATGTGATAATTTTAAACAGTTCGTGGTGTAATCCCTTGAAGGGAAAGTGGATCGAAGTTCCGTGCGATCAACAGCGAAAATCGTGGAATCAACTTGGCGAAACCGGATCGAGAGGATCGTGCGATTGCGCAACCGGTACGGCTTGTCGGTGGTTTATTTGCGAAGTCGCAGAGCCGAGAGGCACACACGTGCTCCCAGACGATCGACAGGATTTAATTCGCGACGAACAGGGTCTGCGATCCGCGAACTTTTACGACTCGCTTGTCGAAGAGGGCGACGGAGGAGGAGGAGGAGGAGGAGCGCGTCTCTCGAACGGAATCTTTTTAACGATCATACACATCTGGCCGATGAAAGGGGACAGAACCGGCTCTGTTTACTGTGACGGTGATACTAATGACGTTGGAGGAGACACGACGGTGTAAATTCATTAGCAGCTGGCGTCGCGTCCCGTTCTTCGTGGATTAAAGCGAACCGAACGGAACGCGCGACTCGATTCTGCGCGCGAAACACGCGAAAACCCTGTCTCGTCTAGACTGATTATGCGTTTTACACGCTGCCGCGGAACTTCCGGAAGAACTAATCGATTTTAAACGGTCCTGGGAACTCGAGTTTGACGGCGCGTTGTGCTTAGAAATTTTACTTGTCTTCGTTCATTTCAAGAAACAAATCCATGTCTGCCTTGAAGTCAGTAGAAATTCTTCCAACATTTTCTCAGTGTCACGTTTCACCTTTTTTTTTTTTATTGTAGAAAATCTCATATGAGATTTATTTCAACATAATAAAGAAAACATTATACATTGTTACAGAAAATAAAACTGTACATACATAGTAATATGTTAAAACATGAATATAATATACAGAAGAGATAAACCGCTGAAACCTTAAGGCCACAGCTTTTAAAAAATGACAACATACAGCGACAAGCCCTGATATTTGGTTTGGCTATTATCAGTGAAGCATCCATGGGAAGTTGAAAAACACGTTTCACCTTTTCGTCTGTTTTTAGAACTGCATAAAATCCTGATCGAAAGACTGGAGGTCCATCAGGGAAAGGATCAGCGCGTAAACGAGGTCTAAAAATCGCAGCGGGCATCTGAAGAAACAATGGCTCGTCCACGTGGCTTCGATGAAAAGGAAGACTGAAAAAGGGAGCGAGAGAGAGAGAGAGAGAGAGAGAAACGGGTAAAATCGCGTGGCTCCGATGCTATCTCGAAATACCTAGATCCTGGCCGGCGTCAGTATCAGAGCGTGGTCTGGCGTGTATAGGTGTAGGCGTGCGCCGGGCTTCTCGAGTATCCGGCGTGGATGTTTGCCAGATGTCTGGGAAAGCCGTGTGTTTCGGATGTGTACGCGGACCTGGCCAAAAGTCCAACAGCTCGGAAGCCGATGACTGAGCGACAGCTGGGTATTAGCCGGTCGACTCGACGTCGAAGGTGAACGTTCACGACGGAAAGAAGCTGCCCGGTGGAACACGCTTCGGCCATCCTTCCGGGAAAGCTACGTCTCGATAGACGACTCCGCTACCTTGGAAACTGTACAATCGTCGCCGGAGGCGATACCATTCGAACCGGATTTCCTCGAACACATGCAACAGGGACTGGCAGTCGAGAGCTAGACGTTCCGAACAGCCAAATGGAAAAAAATGTACTTTCGCTGTGGATGATGGATATCGCGCTGTCTTTTGATCTGATAGCAATTGATGCAACCATCTTCATCCTTTCAGAATTTTCGTCCAGGTTTCGCCTCAATATTTGGATTCACATTCGTCTTTAGTAATTCATAAAGCGGGAAATTGTGGTCTCGTACGCAAAGGAATCGACATTTCCGCGAGACCAAGATGTGCGAAACGTGAGCAGGTATGTCAAAGGTGGATCGCCTTGGGAATCATGGTCCGACTCGTCGGATCGCAAGCCTTGACCGGTCGTCCAGGCCTGGGACAGCTTCATCCAGAGCGATAAAGTGCTCTCAGGTGACCGGGTGTCTCTCGTACTGGTAATTGCTCCGGCGGCGTTGCGAGCAGAAAGAAAATCGTCGCTCGACTCACGGTCTTTGGCCTGCAGGCGAGTTTCTCTCCGACGACACCCCTTTTTCTTCCCTTCTCTCTCTCTCTCTCTCCCTCTCTCGTTTCCGCCCCTCGCTTTAGTACCCCCGGCATTTCCAGGCCTTTGCTCGAAAGCCCGGCGAGCGAGTTTTAACGAGAAATTAATATCTCGAGTAAGTCGACGACTCCTTCAGAAGGAGATCTTCATCCTTTTCTTGGCCCCCGCTCTCTTCTCCGAGTCTAGCTGTATCGTTTCAGCGTTTTTTCTCTTTCTACCTTTCTTTCTCGTATCTACTCTCTTAGAAGAGTGGAGTCCACTTTGCCTCTGTTCAACCCCTCTCCACCTCTCTCGTTCTCGCTGTTTCTTCTTCCGTTTCGTCCCCTTACCCGTCACTTTGCAGTGAGAAAACGATGGAACTTCGTCGCGCAGCAACGTTCCTCGTCATCAGCTTCCCGGTTCACTCTCCCTCTCTCTCTCTCCGTTTCATTTCTTACTTCTTCCTTTTTCTTTCGTGTCTTTTTTCTTGTTGCGTTATTCATGCTTTTCGAGCGCCCCCTACGCACGACTGCGCCCTGTATTATTCTCGAAGGCACGGCGGCGGTCTGGTCGATGCTTCATTAACCCTACGCCTCGGTCAATTAGCTAATTAATGCCGGTAGGAAGCGTTAGAATCGCAACGGAAGAGAGAGAGAGAGAGAGAGAGAGAGAGCCCTTTCGAACTCGTAACTGGGTTACCAGATGCTGTCATAGAAACTTCTTCCTACCTCGCTCCTCGTTTAACAGAGAACCACACAGGTGTGGGGCTGTTTGTGTAATTTGTAAATGATCTTCGAATCAATGGTGCATCCAATCACGGGAAAATATTTTGAATGTTTCTGTAGAAATTTCACGTTATATAAAAATTTACAGGCATCTTTGTGGTTCCGCAAGAATCGATTTGAGAGTGTTCGCGATTTTTGCGAGGATCTCAAAAATCCAGGAGCAGGCTGCGTGTCCGCGGAGCGGATAGAATGGCGTCGCTCTCGCGTGAATTACGACGGGAGCGCGTGTAAAGAGAGAAAGAGAGAGAGCGTGGGCGGAGCAGAGTAGAGCGGAGCGACGCGGACCGTATTATTTCACTTTGGTGACAAATTTCACGTGGAAAAGAGGAAAGGGCGCCGTCGGGGTGGTCGGGGAACGTCGGGGGAGGCTCGTGACAGGGCTGGAAAGCGGAGGATCGGTCTGCAAGGGGGTGCGGAGCCGGTACAAGGGGGCTGAAAGAGAAGAGAAACGAAAAAAGGGGAAAAACGGGGAAAAGGGTGAATGGGGGGAGAGGAAAAGACACGGGGAGCTCGGCGGCGCGTCCGCGCAGGAAGCACGGAAAACGACTGGCCTCTTTTTCCTCCATCCGGTTTGAATTACTATCATCCCGGCGAGCATTGTCTATTGTGGCGGAGAATTATTTTATTATCGTTCGGTCGGTCGGCTTCGAATACTCTCTCTTCTCTCCTCTCACTCTCCCCCCCAACCCTTCGGAAGAGGGGCGAGAGGGTGGTGGCGGGTCCGGCGGGGTAGAGGGGATGGTGCGGACGCGGAGGAACGACCGTGCAACCTCCACGGTTCCGCGATTTATTGATCTCGCGAAAGAAAACGAGAGGACCGGCGAAAAACGCAGCCGCGACCACCGTCGGGCGAAAAATGGAAAAATATCGGACGGAAGTAATGCCGTCGCCTCGCGCCACTCCCGTAATTACCGACCCCCGAACCACCCCCGTCACACCCCGGCCGTCTAACCCCCTCAGTTTTCGCGAGACTGCTCGCCGATTTGTTGCGGTATCGATTTCAAAAAATTTAAGTGCTCGTGCACATTGTCGCAACGTAAGTTTGCAATCCTAACTAATTCTGTGTAGCACAGATAATTAGAGAACATAGTGAAGTGGGAACCGGACCGAGTTAATCGTCCAAAAAATAGAGATCACGAGCAAAAGGGAGCGCAGACATGTTTAACCGGACGCGCCGAGCAGCCTGGCAAGGGTAAAACACTGGAGCCGGAGATTTTTTACTGCAACGTTTACGAAAAATTGCTCGGCGTGTTCTCGGGAAGAAATAAATTGTGCGAGTAACAGTGTAGCGCGCCCACGCGAAGATTTTTGCCGCGTCGAACGTCCGAAGGGCGCGGGCGGAAATTAGAAATTTTTTCGGAGCATCTGGTAGCGATATAACCAGCCGGGCGTTGTTTTTTTAGGTGAGCGCTCGGTTAAAAATCGTGGGTAAGAAAAAGTCTGCCGCGGTAAGCATATTTCATAAAGCTTCTCCAAATATCCGCGGGAATGCGTTCTATTCTCCGTGTTCGTTCCTGCCGGAGAAATATCCCGCGTCGCAGCAGCCGCCGCCGCCGCGCCGTCTTCAACTAATTGCCAACAAATGTGTTTTCCAATCGCGTTACATTCAGCTTACTTAATCCATTAACCTTAAATCGCTCGGAGCGTTGCGTCGCAGCCTCTCGGGATCGTCGCGCAATTTCTTCGCACAATGACGGATCGGAAAAGACGTTTAACCCCTCGGAGACCTGCACACTATACTGACTCCGAAGATCATGGGAAAACTGATTGCACCTGGTCGAATGATTGGGTGCGACACACTTTTGCCAATTAACCAGTCCACAATTAACGGTCAGCACTCGAGTGGTGGCTCAGAGTCGCCATTAAAAATTGCATTATTCAAAAAATATTGTTTACATCGTCAAAACAAAATGGAATTGTTTGAGGTCGGAAGAAACGTTTAATGTTCGAGTTGATATAGCTTCGAGTGCAAAGTCGATAGATCGATCTGACAGAGGATCCTGATCCGAGCTCCTGGATCTCGGCGTGAGCGCCACTGAAGCTCTCGAAACAGCGGCGGCTGCGTTGTAACGGAGCATCATTGATGTTAATGAGCTAGATTGGAAAGCTGTCCTGCGTTCGAAAGTTATCGAGCACCGAGCGATCGGTGGTGCGCTCTGCCTCCTGCTGCCGCGGCTGTCTAAGAAGAAGCTTTGCAACGCGTGCACATACACACGGCTCGTGTGTGCCCGGGCGAGCGTAATTTCATGAATGAAATCTGAATAAATCAGCCAGCCATGTTATTACGGGGCGTAGCGCGCCCGATAAATCTCGCTAATAAACAATGACGAGCACCAAGACGCTGGATACCTTTCTTTGGCCCGAGACCGTTCCCTTTTATCTCTAACATGTGACTGTTATCTGAGCAAACGGACCCGCTCTCTATTCTCAGATATTTTTGTTAGAGGTTCGGGAACTGTCTTCCGAGCTAGTCGATAAAATCTAAAATTTCTTGAAAGTTCGAATGTTTCTACAAGTTTGAAGTCGAAGATCGGTATGAATAGAAAGGGGTTGGTGTCGGGTGAGAGCCACTGGCGAGCGGAAACCGGACCGGTACAACTAATATATTTGTCCCGTGGATTATTAGCTGGATCCTATTGCAGGATCGATTCGTACGCGATGTCCTGGAACGATCCTGCCTAACCAGTTCCGCTGCCGAGCGCGTAGGAATGATTTCTCTTGTCAGTCCGGATGATGGACAGTATTGTGAGCCTACGTATCCGCGAGACAAGTCTGCCGGAGCGTGTTAGGGCGACTCTGTCTGTTTAGATACATACAGCATGGTGTCAGTGACTCGTCCCGACTCGCGAATACATTAAGTTTCTCCTGGCTATTAATATTTCATAAGCGTTCGAGCCAAATCGGGCGAAAACCTCGATGACTGACCATTGTACCCGTAGGCAGGCTCTCCGGATTCTGTCTACCGACGTGTGTGTATGTGCTACGGAGGTCTTCAGGTGTGCCCGCGATACCATCTTTAATCATCGTGTTCCGTTTCAGTTAGGCTATCTTTCGTTGCGTAGGCCAAGCGGTGTCAAACGTCGTCGAACGATTATTTACGATTCCTTCAGGTACGCAGGAGGAAAAGTGCAATTTATCGTGTTGCTGCTTTCCCTGAGGTCGGTGGGTGTCGCGTGTAGGTAATTCGAGTTGCTAGTTGCTGATTGACGCGAGTTCGATGTTCGACAGTCGCTTTTGAAAATTTGTTCAGCCTCTGTGTTCATAAGTCTGTCTGTATAATAGTTCCATAACGAATATATCGTACGTAGAGGTCTGACATCGCATTAATAGGTCATACTATCTTAATCACTGACTTTCTTCTAATTAGAAAATCTCTTATGAGACTTATTACAACATAATGCATATTACAGAGTATAGTGAACAACGTTAGTAACATTAGTGAGAAAGAAAAGAAAAAGAAGACCCTCAGGCACGTAGATTACAAGTATTTACGACACCACTTTCCCCATTCCAATCACGGAGCTTGTACCTACACTACTGTTACACGTGTGCTTCTACATGTGTGTATAAAAACTCAATTATAGTGGTTGTATTGCTGTGAAAAATCGGAAAAATCGTTTCAGAGCTCATTAGCAGCATTTTAGCCCGAAATTCCAGTGATTGCTAATAGACTGGAGGCGCCGATAACGAAGTCTAAGGGGCGTTTGGGCAAGCGGAGTCGCGCCGGATAATTAGAAGACAGTCTTACGCGGATTGCGGGTCGCGAGAGCGGGTCCGCGGTGCCTGCCACGGGAAATAGAATTACCGGATCGAATGGCTGGTGATCACCCTCGTTACCTTCGACTAGTTACAAGCTCCCTGGGTATCCGGTTCGCCGGGAGGGACGCTCCTTCGAATATCGGAATCGATTTTTCACCCTCCCGCGCTCGGAGATACCCGGTTGTAAAGTCCGCCGTTGCCGCTCACTCTCTCTTTCTCTCTCTCGCTCTCTCACTCTCTCTTCCTCTCGCTCTCTCTGTCTCTCTCCGTTAAGTCTGCGCGGGGCGGTTGCAGAGAGACGGATAGAGGCGGGAATCGAAACGGGAAGTCGGAAAACGGATATTGATCGCCTCGTAACCCGTGTGTACAATCCGCGAGTACTACGACCCGCCGCTACACGCGCGCCAAGCGCCGTGCGCCAGAGTACACGTGCGCGCCGCGCTTTTCCCAGTGACGTAAGGATTTTCCGGAGCGCGGGCCATCACACACCGAAACCTACGCCGCCATTAGGAATCCATAGTATTTCACGACCGTCCCCCCCCCTCCTCCACCGAACCCCCCTCCACGGAAATTTATAGCCAGCCGAAACTTTCCTGACCGTAATTCAACGGAATTAAGCAATATATAAACGCGAGACCGCCCAGGCCCGGCCCGCTTGCAAACAGCCACGCATTTCCGACCTAACGGATAGTTTTTCACTTTTTCCGTCGCCTATTGCCACTGATTTATGCACTCCCAGTTTTTTTCCGACCAGCTGGATGTATTCGCGGAAATCTTTCCGACCGAGTATTTATCGGCGAGCGGTGACAATGATGGAAATGCGAGAGTCGCTGGTTCTTGGTAGACTTCTCTATGAACAATCAACAATTTTTGTAGAGAGCGATTTAGAATGGAAAAGTCAAAAATATTTTATTCGTCGCCTTGAGGCGGGCTTGAAAAATTAGAAAGGTGAAAAACGTGTGGTTCAGCGCAACCGGAGACCAAGCGTTCCGCATCGATAATTGTGAATATCTGCATCGATTCTCGAGGGAAAGACGCGCACGCGGGCGGATGCGTCGGCCTAATTGCTCATTCCGATCAGTGCAAGCGACTCGATCATAATTTGCAATTTATAACGCGTCTATTACGATATCACGGTCAAGCATTCACGGGTCCCAGGACAGTGTCGATAGCAGAACAGCCGGGAAGGGCGACGGAGGGCGACATAGCACGCGATCAGCCCGACGCGACAGCGAATTACCCGATAATAGGCCTGACCTAACGAGCCTATAGCGACCTTTTCGAATTAATTAATGCCGTGGAGCCCGACGCGCGTATATGTATACAACGCGCGGCGAGCATCCACCGGAATCGCAACTTGTTAAATCAGTGAAACGGAAAATACTGGTTATGGTATCCTGTCCACGGTGCTGTTAAAGTGAGCGCACACTGTGTCCATCAGCTCAGGGTCCTAGGCAAGCTTCTTCGAAGGCGAACATGATCGTCAAGTCGTATATTTAAGACACGTATGCCCATAATTCTGAATATAGTCTAATTGTGGTGATATATTTTTCGTTAATGAATGAAAGGTGAATTTGAATTTAGATTTAAATATTATGATTTAATTTGCACCTCTAAAATATTTCAGATCGGTTATGCCCATAATTCTGAATATAGTCTAATTACTTATGGTGATATATTTTTCCTTAATGAATGAAAGGTGAATTTGAATTTAGATTTAAATATTATGATTTAATTTGCACCTCTAAAATATTTCAGACCGGTTATTTGACCAGCGTTGATTAGAAACGGTTTCAGTGTTTCATAGAGTAGGTGCTGCGTTGCATTTAACAATACATTTTGTCAACAATCCCTGCGGTACAGGTAATGAGAAACGCATTCCATGCGTTCGCTCGACGTCTCCTCTGAATTAAACTAAGTTATTCATGGAAAGTAGAAAATATGAAAACGTTAAATTCCGAGCAGCGATCGCAGAATGAGCATTAGTCGCGCTTAAACTGTTCCGCTGTTGGTAAACGACATTCAGCCAGCAGGTCCCGGGAATTAGAAATGCATTTCGAAGTGTTTGCTCGGTATTGCTTGTCGCTGTTCAAATAATTTCGGGAAACGAGCACGCGAGCGCGCGTGTTGACATTCAAGACAGTGGGCACGAATAATGCGTTGTTTGAACAGTTAAACCAATCCCGTTGGCTCATCTCCACCGGTTTGGAAGAGTGTCGCGTCCGATACACGCTTAACCAATTCAAACAAGAGGCGAGAGAAGAGAAAAATCGAGAGAGAGAGAGAAAGAGCTTCTTTCTAAGTAAAGTCTATACCTCTGGAACGATCAAAAATGCTCCAGCGGAATGATCTCGCGTTCGAATTCGTTCTATTTTTGCGGTCGCACGTGTTCAAACACAACCGGGACACACACACACACACCGTCACATGACCTGCATCGTGCTCGCGAGCGTTTGCGCGCCAGTGTTTGATTGATCAGTTTCGCGCGGCGGCGGCGGACATTGTAAATATAGCTCTTCATCTACAGCCGTAACGGATTACCATTCTCGCTCGAGCTGAAATCAAATAGAATGATGACTGCGACTCGTCGTAGAACCGCAAAGGGTTAATAAGTCCGCGTACCGGTACGTGATGTTGCCATGTTAACTGTTAATCGATAACAAGCGGGGAGGCGTCAGCCGCGTAACGCGCGTCCGCGACAGGATAATGCGTTCTGCAAATTTAATCGGCGAAGGGAAAAGCTTGTTTCGTCGATCGGAAAAGAAAAATCCAAAAATGCCGAGCGTTCCCGAGGTTCGCGAATCGATGGAAATTTTGCTCGATATTCGGCAGCCTTGAAACCCGAGACGACATTTCGAAACTGTCGTGTTTACGTGGCGGCGAAATCGAATCAGAAATGGTCTCGGAGACGAAATAACATTCGACACGATAGGGAAGGCACTCGAAGTTTGCGCGACGCCCGGTTTGTAACGCGAAACACCGGCACGGTGTGTACGTGCGTGCATAAACGAGCAGCACATGTTCTATCGTTGTCCCTTACGAAATTCGATACGAGTGACATCGATACGTACCATCGACTGCGAGACCGTGTTTTCGTTGCAGCCGGCCGGTCCCTGCAACGAGGAATCGCGACGCAGCCGCGTCCTTGCAAGTTCAACGGGTTCTCTAATCTGTCGGCGTTGCGAAACGTCGGCTACCATTCAGCCTGATTGAACCACGAGAACCAGATTGACCTACGCGCGACGAACGCGCTGGGATGACATTGTCGATTTACTCACGGTCAATCAGAACTTGCCTCGAAGCACGGCTCCTCGGCCGAATACGATTTTTCATTGAAAAGCGTTTGGCAGTTCTTTGCCTCGATGGGACGTGGCTTATTCTACTGTGCGGACGCTAGATGTTCGTTAGGCATGAGCGCGAGAGTTCCATTGGTGCTCGGTAACCCCCAACGTAGTTCAGAGTGTCCTGACTCCGCCCACTGTCACGTGGAACTTCAATACAGACTGAACAGTCCTCTTCGAGAGGAATTTGATAAAAATTGAAGCGAGGACAACTTTTGTTTATAACTAGAAATCGCTTCTTATCATTTCTTGTATTCAACAATTTTGCGCACACCGCAAACGCATAATGATCCGCAATCTAGTCATCACGGTACATGTAACAAGGCTGGAATGCAGTGGACAGCTATTAGGATCATCGACAATCTCTGTTTTCGAAAGACATGGTATAGTACGAGCTATATCGACAACTACTGGCAGCCAGTCGTTTCCCAGAATGCGACTCGGTTGGCTACGCAATCGAATGCAACTATGTAGACTGCACCCAGTAGGTTACTGGGCTTCGGATCGAACGGCAATAATTTATAGAGACGAGAATGCTGCGCGCTGTCGAAGGTTCATTGATAATACAGCGCAAGTATTTACGGTAACGGAGTAGTGGAGAGTGAACGACAGTGGAAGAGGTGTTTTAATTTTTGGGATCGTTCGAGTTCGCAGATGTTTCCGCGTCGTCGCGGTTCCACGCGGCCGAGTAAATTCACGCGGAATGCGTGCAACGCGTCGTGACGAGCAACCTTAATGTATTTACAGAGCTGAAACCCATTAACGCGTGTCTGCCAGTTGTTAACGGCGTAGCTGGCTGGCTGGCTGAACGAGGAGCCGACTTATCGTTTCGCTTCCGGCCGTGAGAACGCCGTTACGTTCCTCTATGGCTTAAGACGCCTAACGATCAGAGCCCATCCTCTCTTTCTCTCTCTCTCTCTCTCTCTCTCTCTCTCTCTCTCTCTCTCTCTCTATCTATCTCTCTTCGGAGCTATCTAGCGTGTTTGTCGCGCGTCGACGCGACGCCCGGAATTTCCGCGGCGATCCGCTTAGCGAACTTCGCCGCGCGATCCAACGAATTTTGCGAGTAAGATCGATGCTATCGGCTTTAGTCGACTCCGATCGATGGGACACAGCGATAGAGCTGTGGAGCAGAGAGATAGAGCCGCGATAAACAATCGGAATCAGAGATACCGGAGAAAATTGAGTGAAACGGATAGAGAGAGACAGAGGAATTTTAATTCCGGCAGCAGGACCAAAATTTCGTGAAATCGAAATGTCGGCGCATCAATATTCATGATCGCTCTCACGCGGCCAACGGAATCGAATCTCGGACCGGTTGTGTAACGAAAATAAAAATAACCGTGGCGGAAATAAGACACCGCTGATATCGTTGCCACTCCAGTAATAGTTGGCGAGATTATAACAGGTGAATCGGCTGATGGAGTGCTTATAGCTCGCGCAACGTCCTACTGCGAAAACTCCTGTACGACATTGAACTGTGCTATAAGCGTTATTCGACTGAATGAGGTCGAGTTCTTCGTTCGATTTTTTAACCAACGATGGTGGAAAATTGTGCCGATTCGTTTGCAGAAGCTGCTGCACCTTGTTTCGATGACCACGGCTGAATCATCGGACAGGTGGAGCACGTATTAGGCTCTTGTTATTTATCGTAGATCTGCTTATCAGCGAATCGAAAAATTCGAGGTAAACGTACTAGTTGCGTAGACGAGTCTATCAATCATACCAGTTACACGTACCATTGGCCATCAATCAAACGGCAACAGTATCGCGTGTGTTCCACCGTGTGCTATCTCTCTCTCTCTCTCTCTTTCTCTCTCCTTCTCTCTCCCGCGTCTTCTATTTATATTTTCCCTCGATTCTATGCTCGTCGGAGTCACCGGCCTGGCTGGCTGGCAGGCAGGCGGCTGTGCTCTCGTCGGAATCGATTCACGCCGGCAAATTTATCGTGAAATCGCGTCGTCGCGAATTACAAGCGCGAAGTGCTATCCAGAACGGCCGCGGGGGAGTGAAACGCAAGGGATGGCCAGTCCAAGCCCAGGGGGATGAAAGGAGAAAAAAAAAAGAGAGACGTTGAAATATAGAGCGTGCCTTTCGCGCTTATTACGCGGGGGATCCATTTATTCCGGACGAATCGACGGCGACTGAAATTAGTGACACCGACGACGACGGCAGACTGTCTGCCTTCCAATCGGCGGAGAAGGTCCGACCGGATTCCAGGTGTTCCGTTTAATGCAAGAATTTCATTCATCATCGAAGAAACCAGATGTCGAATTAGGCGCCCGGGTCCCGACGCTGCCGCAGGAATTATAGCCGTGGCCCGGTTCGATTAAAAAGATGGAACGCTCCTTTCGGGGAGCGTTTTCTCCCTCGACGACGAGGGGAAAACGAATTTTAAGAATAAATTCTTTGAAGGAACTGATTGGTGAAAGCATGAATCCTGTTTGTTTGTTTCGAAGAACTTTTTTGAAGTAATTGGGTTTACGAGGGGTAGTTTGTGCGGATGAATTTTATTAATGATTTTTGAAGGTACATGATGACGTTCGATCAGCCTAAAGAAGAGCATCGTACCCCTAATAAAGCGATGCTAAAAACGAGCCTACTACCAAAATGAAAATAGAACCGGGACATCGAAAAGAATCCACGGGAAGGTCGACTATTCTTAGGCCCCCGCCGCAGCCAATTGGAAAGGCAATTGTTTTCGGATATTCGCAGCTCCTTAAGCCTAAAGAGAAGCGTTACGTTCGTTTTTTGAGCGAAGCAACGGCGCGAGTTTCACGCTCGACGACGCGGGAGTCTCGAGCTAGCGAAGCCAGGGCAGCTTCGATTTTTCCGCGGGGAATCGCAAACGACGCGTTTAGAAACCCGGCCTAAAGGCGCCGCGCTAAACTTAGCCGAGTCGCTGTTCTCCGACCGCTAAGAATAACTGCACGCCGTGTCGTGCTGTAAACAAACAAAGACCATCTGACATGTTTCCGAAGTCGAGCGGTGGCTCAACCAGTCGAGAGAGAAACAGACAGAGAGAGAGAGAGAGAGAGAGAGAGAGAGCGCATGTGTTCGATGATTACGCTTTTTCCCGTCGTTGCAATTTCGTTGGCCGCGTTCGACGAACTTCTTTTCCCCGAAAATTTCACGGGAGAACGTTGCACGCGAACCAACTATAATTTCGACCGCGAACTATCGTGTTTAGGTGAACGCGCGCCCCATGATCCATCCCCGCGCTGCATATAAATGGTAAATATTTGACGTGTAACGTTGCCTCCAACCCCCCCAGTCGACCTTTGTCCGTCACTCCGACAAAGTGGCCCTTAGAAAACACCATCTGCTACATTCCCCGAGACCGAGAATTAACGTGGGGCGAACCCTGCAAACAAGAAACTGTACGCGCCGACCCCGAAATTAAGCGCCCCTGCGCGGACTTTCTTTCCTTTGACGAGCGAACGTCTCAGGTGATATTTTGCGTGCAAGCTTCAGCAGCTTGCGATTTCTTTGAAATCATTATTTCCACGTGTTATTCGCGATCCTCGCGAAAACCCGACCGACCAGAGAAACCGGAATCGTGTCAGCCGAGCAACCGTGTTTCCGCTTGCAATTCGCGCTCGCCAGCTAACCATCTAGCAGAGTTCTCCTAACGACGTTTACGCGCAACGCGAAACCCGATTCTTTCTATTTAGGACACGTGTCTTAATCCCGCATCGGCCTGCAACGAGAAATCGCACGACGATCGAACGGTGCCGATGATTCCGACACGTTTTCCGAAACGATTACTCCGGAGTCGCTGGATCAAGATTTGTTATCTGGCGATTAGTAATTGGCAAAATTGGTTAGCCGTATTTAATATAATAAGAGTAAAGTGAAAATAAACGAGTAATAAATCAAATATATAGATAAAGTAATCTTGGACTACGGCATGTTATCTGAAGCCGGGTCTCTAAGTATATAATTGTATGGTCTAAGGTCGTTCATGTGTCACGATGTCATGTGACCGATCCAGAACCGGCAGAGAGGGGGGAAACTTTTTCCCCTCGATTCGAGTCAATTCCCCTGATCTGGCGAAACTGGCCGACTCTGGAAATTTTATCGCCCTCCGAGCAGGTTGTCGCGAACTTCTCTCTTTTTCGCTCTATCTATCTGTCCTCCGGCGTGTTTTTTTTCTCTCGCGCATCGATCGCCGCTGGTTTTTATCAGTCGGCGGGTAGTTTCGCGTCCCTCTGTCTAACATTTACGCGAGACCGCGCGTGCGAAAACGGGCTCTCGCCGCGGCCGACATTAACGAGAAAGCAAACGGTGAAAAATAACGCGAAAATGCATGAACTTGACGAACAGGTTGTCGCCGCCGACCATTATCGTTTGTCGGCCGCCTAGCCCGCGTAGGAGGACGATAATAGCGGCGCAATATAACAGCGGAACGAGAATAGACGATGATTGCGAGCGTAGTTTCCCGGCGAGCGAAACCGAATCGCTCGGAAGGACGTTTCGCTGGGAAGCTAAACCGATTCGTGAAAGAATTACAGTCGTCAGGCCGAAGAAAGATTGGACTCGAAAAAAATGCCTCTGCCAGAAGTGAAAGCAATCTTGAAACTTTTAATTAGTAGCGCTATCTTATCTAATCGGTAGTACAACTTTAAGCGATCGCGACGACAAATTGGGCTGTCTTCGTAGTCAGTGTCAAGCGAGGATCAAAGATACGGAGTAATTGAACACGTAAAAAAGGAACCATTCGTGTGAGCGAGAGAGTAAGAGAGATCTCGTGTCATCAGAGCAATTAGAGCTTGGTAATTTATCGCCGTTTATCGGTGAAAAGGCCGCATTCGAGCGAACAAGCGTTTTTCGTTCGTGTTCGGTGATATTGCGCACGTTCGACCATTCTCTTTCTCTCTCTCTCTCTCTCCCTCGGTGGCTTTGATAAATTTTAATAGGATTATATTTCTTTTCGTCGTGGCTGCGCGCGCGCGCGCGCGTGTCTGTCGCCGACAAAACGACCGCAAAATTTGTCCGACCAATCAAACCGGCGGACCGAATGACGGATAAAGGGGCGAGGCGAGAAAGACCAATTTGTTTTTATCGGTCCTTTGTTTCTCTCTTCGGTTTTGTGCCACGATCCACCCCCGCTTCGCAACCCCCTCGACGCTTTTGCCAACTGCAGAGAGCTCGACACGAGTCGGTTCGTGCAAAGTGCGTTAATTCGAGTGCAACTGTCTACGCAAATGCTCTTCTCATGGTTCTGTCTTCGAATGATCAACCAGGTACTACAAATTCCAGATGCACACTGCGACCCATTTTTTCGATCCGTTTTAGCGCTGCGATTTGAATCTTCCGTGCGTATACATTGAAAAAACGTAACAGCTAATTAAGAGGGTAAACTCGTTTCTAGGATTGCAAGGATGCGGGGTGCACCTTCTCATTTTCCAATAATGCAAAGAAGGGGGTTTTCAGTAGTCAAAAGATCAATCCAGGTCGCGATCGTCCTCAGAAGTCCTATTTTTACGTTTACGAGGCATAATTTGCATTATTCGGCAGCGTGCAGTTATCGCAACTTTATGACAATAGTTACATGTGCAGCTTTATGCCTCCGAATAATGCAAGTTACGCCTCGTAAACGTAAAAATAGGGCTTTTGAGGACCATCGCGGCCTAGATTGATCTTTTATCAAACGCTTTTGACGAGTTGCAATCCTGGAAAAACGAGTCTACCCCCTTAAGTTCACTTATACAACTTTTATTAGGGAAATATTGCATTCAGTACCACGTCTATACTTGAAGGACCGCCTTTTTGGTCCTCCTTAAAGTTGCATCTACTAGGAGCAAAACTGCAAGGTCTTCTGGTGGCGGGGCGAAGTGCCTAAACGCTGCGCTATGCCTGTCAGATTGCTTGCGCCCGAAGGTTAATGCGGGGCACGCGAACAAAAATGATAAAAAAGTTCGTTCGATGCTCTCGAGGCAGATCACAGCTAGGACGAAGGCTTCCATACTCTATTATGCATGTATTATAAGTATTCCCATACAGACTCTATTCAACGCGGGTCAAAGAGGAATTTGAATACAATGGTATTACACCCCTCTATACATAAACAGCGTACGACAAGTCCTGTGAGATACTGGTACTCTTCATCATCTTCTCTCTGGTACCTCTCTTTTAACTGTTCGATGTTCAACTTCTTGTCCAACACGAGTCTCGTGAAGAATCACTTCGCTACGAAAGCTTAACATATCTAATTGAAGTCGTGTTTCTGAAACAAGCAGCCTGCATTCAATACGTCTTACTTGTCTTCGACGAGAATAGAATCTGAGATCTGAAGGACTTAGTTGCATACAATGAACTGAAGACGAAGTCAGCTAGATTTATTGAATGATCGGGTTCAGAACTAGGATGTGAAGTTGTATAAAATTATTTTTTGTTCAATTACATTTTGCATAAGATGCCAAGATAATAAGATGAGAAGATAAAATTTGTCAGTGGTGGAGAACATGATTTCTTCCTGTATAATGTTGTTTTATTCTTATTTAACCCTTTGCACTCGGAGCTATTTTAACTCGAAAATTAAACATTTCTTCTGACCTACAATATTTCCATTCTCTATGACTTTTTAAGTTTGATAAATATGAAATTGATATAATACCTCATACAATACTTAAATGTGTAGTAATTGGTTAGATACCGACATATCTGATAGTGTAAACAATTATTTAAATAATAGTACAGAAATTTTTAGTGGCGCCTCGAGTGCTAAGGGTTAAAAAGGACAGTGACTTGTCCATGTTCCCAGAATCACCCTGTATAGTAGGGACCATGAACTTCAGTGACGGATAGTAAAGAAGCAAAGAGCAAAGAGAAGGTAGCAAGGCAGCAATAAAAGAGTATCGGGATCAGCGAAGGGTGAACCTACCCCAACCCGGAGGACACGTATCGTTACGCAAAGCCACGAAGAAACACGAGGCGTGGGTTTCCATCGCGGACAACGTCCTTCCAGCGTGTCTGGCGAACCACCACGCGGTCCGGGCCGTATACCGACCGGTTTGATCGGCCGTGTCGCCTTTTTCTGTCGGCTTTCCCAAGCGTTTCTCTCGTCTGGGTTCTCTCTACTCGCAGCAGCGCAGCGCGGTCTGCTCTCGCGACAAACGAATCTACAACACATACACTACCAGCCAAGAGTTTGGAATTACCGCATAAAGGTCGATTTATACTCAAATATATTCGCCGGAATATATGCGACCAGACAGATATACTTCAATGGATTTTAATGGAAGTATGTAGACCTACAGTAGGTGTACATGATTCCATTAAAATCCGTTGAAAAATATTTGTCCGGTCTGATATATCCGGTCGGAAATATACCAGTATAAACAGACCCTAAATCCGAGAAACAGGATGTTCATAAGAAAAACTGAATACCTAGAGCAACCCAGAAAGATTTACTTGTCAAAAAACTTACGAGTTCTCCAAATTGCTCTTTCATTAAAAAACCGCCTTTACTTTTAATGACAGCCTATCATATTCAAGACATACAGGCAATTAGTTTTCCGAATGTGTTTCTAATTTGATATTTTTTTATGCTTCTTGTAGAAATTGCCAAACATATCTCTTTACAAAAGTGCATTCCTAGCATTGTCTTACACTGGGTGTATCAACCATACCAGACTATTATGGACATAAAAAAAATTCTGAAGTCTGTTTAGAAATATTATTCAACTAGATAGTATTTGATATAATAAAACATTTTACAAAAATGAGCAAGTGATTTCAAACTTTCGGCCGGTAGTGTATGCGTGTTCGTTTGTCCCTCGTGCGGTTCTTTATTTCCGGTTTCAATTCGGCCGACCTGGACTCCCAAGATCAGCATGAAAAAGACGTAATCTACTAGCCGCATCAAATACAAACAATAAAAATTGCTTTCCCAGGCCATTATAAACGATGAAGAGACTCTGCTAATCATCGTGGATACGAAGAAAGTTTATGCAATGGAAAAAAATACAAAATATCTCCTGTTCGGGCCCGTTGGCCCGCCTCTCGCTTTCGCCGGGCGGTATCGCGTAAACGCATCTATGCCCCGTTGCACCGGCTTGGTAATAAGTTGTACGGATAGGAGTTCGATTAACCTCCTCGTGACCCGCGATAAAATTCAACCGAACAACCTGGCCGAATTGATTAATGCGCTGCGTAAGCGACCGGCTGTGCGCGCTGCGACGACGTGTTGACTGCTCGCGTGTTCTCTATGACTCACCCGGGCTGCATGCACCGCGCAATGCACCTCGACGCAGCGAAATGTGCTCGTTATATCGCGAGCGTGCAACGCGGAACCCGTATCTCGATGAAATCGTTCGGATATGCACGTAGATACCGCGAATCCGGGCCCCCGGACCAGAGAAAACCGCTACGGAACCGTGAAGAGAATCTGGTCTCGTGACCCGACGAGCCTGCCAGCATTCAATCTCGCCTAACAAACCGATTATGCTAGTCCGTTGTCTGCGGAAACGGTGCTATTTTA
Organism: Lasioglossum morio; assembly: GCA_916610235.2. NCBI lineage: Eukaryota > Metazoa > Arthropoda > Insecta > Hymenoptera > Halictidae > Lasioglossum > Lasioglossum morio. The sequence continues at coordinate 12,904 of CAKAJA020000673.1, read as the reverse complement.
TGATATACATACTTTCCTGTAGCGTAACAACTCGAGGCGAGTGTTATTGCTTGCGTGACAAAGCAATTATCGTCGTGGGCTACGTTCAGATGATTTCAGTCTAGAGGAATTTGTCATCGACGGCGTTTATTTTATTGCAATCGCTTCGAAGCAATTCGATAGCGTCGGTCATCGGAGACTCCCGAGGCATTCGGTGAACTTGCCGACCGCGCGGTTGAATTATAGTCAGTCTCAGCTGATTCGACGCAAGATTGCATTATTAAGTTGGTGAAAATATCTTCGGTGCAAGCTGGCAGACAATTTTTCCGTTGACCAGCTAAGTAATGTATAGAAATATTGCTACGCGATTGACTCTGTAGGCAGGCGCATCTGACGTGAAGTCGTTTTAAAGAATATTGCTGCGCACCTGACGAGTATTAATGCATCGTCGAACTTCTAACGAAGCTAATTGCAACGTTGCCAGGAAAATGCATACAATATTACTTCTTGTTCTAAGATCTAGACATAGCTGAAGCCATCAGTCACTTAAGTGAACAAATAAAACGCATTTTAGACCGTAGAAATCAGCATGACGTTTGGTGAACTGTTCAGAAAGTAGCTCGCCGATTAGTGGACTCTCGCAGTTGGCCAACACGGTGGCAACCGAAAGACGATCGGTTCGCTAACAAGTAGAAAGGTATCGCAGCAGCGTGCTCGGCACAAAAGCGAATTCTTCGCGGTCTCGGAGCCAGTCGAGCGACAGTGGCGAGCATTGTAGCGTAGGCAATAAACGAGAAACTCGGGCGGCGTTCGTAACGACTCGGCCAGGGACAGGAACGGGAGGCGACAGGACTCATTCTGGCACGCGCGAGAGGCATAAAACGCGGCGTGCCATCGTAGTGAGCGCACCGGCGAAACTCAGAAATAAACCGAGAGACTCCGTTCGAAACGAACCAACAGCGAGAGAGTGAACGTGATATAGAGACCGCGCGGGGTTTGGTGTTGCTTTCCCCCCCATGAAACGGGAACGAGGGATAAACAAGGAACGAGCGTGGTAACAACCGCGAGAACATCCTGCGTTCGAGGTTTTCACGGGACGCATCGATATTTCCCATGCGTGGCGAGCCGCGAGCAAACCGAGCGCAGGATTTTGTCCGACCCGCTGGGAAAGTTCAGTTCCCGAGTCCCATTTGTTCTAGCATACGAAGAAAAAGGGATTCTTAAGCCACCATGCACACCGTCGAATTCACATTGCATCGATCATTGGTGGAAAGACACTTTATTGGATTATTGGTAGCAATACACTTTCATGCATCGTCGTCGAACTTGGTATCTGTTGAAGACGTAGACTTCTTTCTATGTTCCCCAGCTACCTGGAATTGAAGAAAATAAATTGATAATGATGATTCCTAACGATTGCGCATCGTCAGTTCAGTAGAAGGGGCCTTGACAAGGTATCGCATTATCCAATACAGTAGAGGGCTGTGTAGAATCAGTCGCAAAGATTGCACGATCGGTACGTCGCAAAGTGGAATGAGCGAAATAACCGGGTGCGCGAAATAGTCTTCGTTGTTTTCGATTCGATATTTTAATTCGAAGAATCTTCATTCCAGATTATGTTCCACGAGATTCCGAGATCGTATCTGTTCGAAGAAAATGGACGTTTCGTTGGTAATCGTGATGCCGATCGAAGGAAAAAGCTCTCGCGCGAAAATATCGCAAGTTTTTCGCGACGTGCCACCTGCCGGGGGGCCCGGCGGGGCTGGTTTCCGAGCGATTTAGTACCGTCGAATTGGATGGAGACTCAACCGTGTGTATTTCCATAAAAAGCGTCGACGATAAAAATCACCGAATCGCGGGACACGGGGGATATATAGTGTGTTCCCGTGGTTATCGCGGAGAAGTAATTTCGAATAAATAACTCGGAGGTATTTTTTTCCGGTTTGAAAAACAGAAACAGTGGGGCGTGCGCGCGCGCGTATGTGTGAGGGTAGACGGTTCCAAGCGAGAATCCTGCCGCGTAGATCGAAGCGATACACGTAGTCGGTAAACAGTAGATTTTTGTCAAATTTTATTTCCCGTTCGTGCGGCGGATTTGCGAAAGTTTACGAGCGTGGTAGGATGAAAGGGCGTAGGAAAGAGCAAATTCTGGGGGGTGGCTTTAAACGTCACACGACTCCGCTGACTTGACCAAGTGCCGTTGCACCGGTGCCAGTCGTTCCGCCGATCCTCCGACGGCAGCCGGTGTCTCCACTGTTCCTCTTGTTGCCATTGAAATAAGAATATCCGGACGCACAAAGGCGTTTTCGGTGAATGGGCCTGACGTAACGCTTTTGTCTCGAGCACGGGCCGACGGTACGCGACTCTGTCCCGTTCGTATTCCGACTACCGGCCCCGTTTCCACCCCCTCGAACCCCCTGGAACCACCGCCGCGCAAAACCCCCTTCCTCGTTGCACACCGTCTCGACACCCCTCGGCCGCCTCTGGGCCACCGATGCGCGCAATGGAACGAGAAACAATGGTTTCCCCGGTACAATGGCTCGCAATGTGAGTGATGCGAAAGATGCCATTGTAGCCGTGGCTACGGAACGTGGCATTGTTAACCTTCGATGGCACAACCTCCTTTTCTACCTTGCCGATCCGCCGCGCGGTTTTCTTCCCAGCCTATACCGCGCGTATCCCCCGAAACTGTCGTAATTTCAGACGTCCACCGATCGAATTGCGCGGGGCCCGTCGATTGTTTGCCACCAGAATTATCGCACAGTTTACCGTCAATTTATTAGATATGCCTTGGGCATTTACTCGACTGTGGCGCAACACTCCCAACGAAAGACCAACCGATCTCCTTGCAGTTCCAATGCAATGTAATCGCGTGTTCCGAAAGTTCTGGCGTCGGTTTACAGTGTATCGTGCTCGATCCTCGCATCCCAACGGACCTCGATCATTCTCGGGATCTTCCCTCGGTAAGGAATCTATTGTAAGAGCGAATTTTCAATCTCGCGGATTCGCGTGTTCCCGGTTATTTATGTCGGTCGTTCATAAAATTGGAAACGAAGGCGCGCGCGAGAGAAAGAAATACGGTGGCTACCGTAGTACGTGTAACGTATACATAGGTGAGTTTTCTGGGTGAAAGTGGCGGGAAAGAAACTCTCACGAAATTCCCGATAGATAAGCGTTGCGCGCCGGTCGGTGTCTCTCGAGAGAAGGCGGGCTAGCAGAGGAGAACAAGAAAAAGGACGAGAGGCAGGAAAGCAAGCAACAGCAAGGAAAGAGATTGTCGGCAATACACGCGACACGTCGCCACGGACCAGGACGGTCTCGAGGAGTGGGGATATATAACGTGTACAGAGATTGTGAAACGTGCACAGCGTGTACGTATTGTACGGGCAGAGACACGGTACCGATACACACACACACACGCTCACGCATCGCCGTAAAATATCGCGCGCTTGGGCCGAGTGTCGTAATACGCGAGACGCCAAGTGGAAGCGGCGACTACGTGCAGAAAGAGGAAACAAAAATATCACCGATGCCGCGGAGACTGTCACGACCGGGTATAATTCATGCGCGGAAAAGTTTCGCATCGGCGCGCGGCGCTGGTTCCGCGCGGCTTCTTGTTCCCGAGTATCATTTGCTGCTTTTACGCGAGTTTCACGCGTGCTCGTAAAACACGCAGCCTAGCCGGCGCGACACAACATCGTTAAAGCGTCGGTAAACAAGCCGAAAATGCTTCGGCTCAGTCGCAGCCCACGATCCGCTGGAGAACGGGTCGGTTCCGACCCGGCTATTAAAAGCAATCCTCAAAGTCAGACTCGAGAAGAATATACTAATTTATATTTACCATTTACCCCGAAGGATTTCCAGCAGAAAAAACATTCCTGCGTCCCTTTTGGCCAACGGGCTACCTGTGCATCAAATTTCAGCATTCTACGTCGTCTGTGTTTCGAGACTTCTTTTTACAGAGAACAGAGGGAACTGGCCAATTATATACACAGATATCTTGAAAGCAAGCGGAACCAGAGAAGTATTTCAAGATTGCGAGTACCGAGGCGTGCAACGAACTTCCCCTTCTTTTTTTTTCGAAACGCTCGGTTTTGCAACACCGACGACGAATCCTTCAGCGAAGTCCGGATCAATAATTTCTATCCCATCGGTTTTCCCCGTTTCCCTCGAATAATATAATCATCATCAATATTAATGCATACGCTGGGAGTCGGTGAAACCCGAGTCCCCCGCAACTTTTCAACTCGTCACGTAGTATTTTAATTAATGCGATGCGAACGGCATATAATTTATCCGGTAACCAATAGCTGATTACAAACAGGCGAGCGCGAGAGAGTAATGGGGACGGAAAAATGCGCGTAATCCGAGAAACGGGCTGCGATCGTCGATGTGTCCACGATTGGAAACGATGAAAAATTCGATTGACCGTGTGCGCGCGTACGTGTACGTACGCGTGCACACGTATATATTAAAATATTCTGCGGCGAGCAAGTCGACGGGATCCTGTGTCGTGAGTTAATCGATCGGTCGAAAACAATGCCGCAGAAAATATTTATGCCGTCAACCGAAACTGGCCCCAGCCGTCGGTCGATCGATTATTCAACGCGTCGTTGCATTATTTCCGCGAAAAAGTATTTCCACGTTTCGCCAGGATAATTCGTGAAAGAAGACGAGGGAATTTGGCCCGCCTCGTCGAGCGTGGTAACTCGCATATTGCAGGCCCCCGTTGATCCGCTTAGCGTATCAGGAAATGCATAATTCATCGGCCGGCTCGATACGTGGGACGTATTTCAGTAATTGCATCAGGTGTTAGATGAAAGGAAACTCCGGCAAGGTCGACCGGCGTCTTACATTCGTTATTTTCATCGTCGATTCTTTCCCTGGCTGGCAGCTACGTTCCGCAAGCGCTCCCCGCAATTATCGTAATTATCCCCGCGCAGACAGTGTTCTGAGAAGCGCTATTTATACGCTGGAAACATAGGAAACCGATCGATCGAGTGGCATCTAATTACCGGGCTGGAAAACTACCGCGAATTTTACCAATTTGCAATTTTACACAGCTGCGAGGTTCCGGCCGATTCGATTCTGAACGTGTAACACTGCGCGGTTTCTCGGCGTTTGCAGGAAATGCCAGTAAACAACGTTCCCGTAGAGAACACGACGAATTTACATATTTCTATTCATATGTTACATCTTCCGGAAGTCCAAACACCGCTTAACGAGCATAGATTTATTACGTCGAATAGAGTAACAAATCTTAAATGGACCGTAGTGTTCATCAAATAGAAAAACGGGGATTCGCATAAAAATCTACAATCATGCTGCTAATTATAGACGGACGTGTAGTCGCACGCAACATTGTCTTGCCATTCTTCAAGCTGATCACCTTCTCGCCTGTTTTTTATCGACTGCCAACACGTTCAGTAATTTTTCCATCGATAGAGTGATTCTTCATTGAACAGTTTTAGACCATGTGTAATGGAATTACGCAGCGATAAATCGAAGGAGAGGATAACATTTTTTCGTTTTTAGATTCCGTTTTTTGCCATTGTTCAAGGTGATCTGCTTCTGTTACAGCATTTTCAACTTTTCATCGGTAAAATAGTTTTTAAATTAATCGCAGAGCTGTTTCGGAAGCATCGGAATCTCGCGATTCGAGTTCGGATCGGCTGCATAATCGAATGGAATGGCTCGATATCAGCGTGTTCGTCGAAAATCGGTCGGGTTACATGGTTTTTGACGGGAGGGCGCATCAAACGATCGTTTCGTCGCCGTCGATGATAATTGCCGGCGAAACGGGACCGTGTAAAGTTCAGAATACAAGAATATACAAGCGAGCACCTGTCGAATCGCATTATCGGTCACGCGACCAACGCTGTCGTGTTGTCGATGTGACCCAGCCATCTGTTCGCCTATCGGATGACGCTGTCGATGTACATCATCGTGTTACTTAGAGAATGGTCGCCGAAACAGCTCCGGGAAAGCACCTCTCTCTCTCACTCTCCCTCTCCTCTTTCCCTTTTTTGATGTTCCGAAACGTTTACACACGCTACCTCCGGAACAAAACCGTACAAAACAATAATTCACGACCTTTCAACTCTGGTATAGCGAAAAATCCTCAGGGGAGGATTAGTCTATCGAAATTTGAAATATCGCGGCACGTTCGAGCTTCGAAGAGTGTTCGATCGCTGTATACAGCTCTTCTGTTCGAGAGAGAGAGAGAGAGAGAGGGAGATAGAGAGAGGAATTAGCAAGTAAAATGACGAGGATGACTGCCTCCACGTAATCCCGGCTAAGATCGCTGTCTTAATCCCGAGACTGCATTCAAAGAATTCTTTAGAGTGTCCATCCGAGCGGGAAATAAATCAATGATCCGAGGATGTTCGAACATCCAGGAAAATTCCATTGTATCCGCTCGGATGGGCCCGATAAAATGCGACCCGAAGACCGGTCCTCAGGAACTCGACCTTTGCATCCGCGGCTAATCCTAGTTTCAACGGGAATCTACAGATAACTGATAAATTCGTTGGTTTTCGAAAATACTGAACGACTCGAATTTCGAAAAAGAAACAACGTATAAATGATAAATGTCTGATCCCGTTTCTATTTCGCAGCATAAATTGCACCCGGTTCTACGGTGTTTCCGCAGCAATCTATTGGTCGGTTGCGTTAATAGCGAGACTGTAATTAAAGAAACGAGAAAAGATGTTAATCGACGGCACCGGGAGAGCTAGATCGCAAGCTAGATCGCAACGATCTCGAAGCAGGACGACATCCGGAGGCGGTCGGGTGCGCGATGTGTTTCTTGGCCGATAATAAAAACAGCCGATCGTACGGGTAATTAACGAGAAAGAGGAGAAAGCGGGTAAAGTGGCGGACAGTTTTCCAGTGGAAACCCTTCGAGACGTTCAATTAGGCACGATGCCAAACTAAACCCGAGCCCTACCTTCCCCCAGCCCCGTTCAACAATGTTGCGCAGGTCAAATGTCGAGTGCCAAGCGACAAACCGAGATTTCCTCGCCATAAATTTTGCTCGCGGGCTAACGATCAGATACGCCATCGGTAATTAAACCGACGATAATTGAAACGCATTACGTAAACCGCTCGATAAAATCGCACGATACAGGGAAGAGGCCCCGGGGAAAGAAAACGCCTCGACGCTTTCACGACCGACGATTCGAAATGTCTTTGCAATTAGCTTTCTGACCTACCTCCGGCACTATACTAATTCCTAATTGCTTTCGGGGCCGGGGTCTGCGCGAAGAATCAACCGCGCTAATTACCGGTTTAGCTGTCGTTGACGGTGAGTCATATTCCGAGGTAACTTTGGAGACACTGGGAAATGTTAAACTGCTAAAATATTCACAATTTTGAGAATACTTTGCCAGCAGGATTTCCAGTTCATAGAAGTGCTCCATTTCTCGCTGGCATTGTTCGCTTCATAATAAAAATTGCGTCCGGAGCGAATTTAATGAAAAAAACGAAAGCGGAGCAAGAAGGATTGTCGCTCGAAAAGAAGCTTATCTAATTACAAAGGAATTCGACTTGATTGCACAAGAGAAAATGTAGCGCAAGGTTGTGGAAATTTATAAAACAATAATCGCTGCCGCGCACGTTTCCGCCGTGTCGATTCGGATCGAACGGAAATTTCTTTCGTGCCTTTGCGTTCTTTAAAAAGAACTCTATCTTCCGTCCCGCTTTTATTCCCGTTAATATTCGCTGGTATTATCGATGGTCGTGATGTTATATAAATCGAAACTTATCAATCAGTTATCGGTAACTTATCAATAATGGTTAGTGGTTACCTCTGTGTGCGGACTGACGTCAGTATCGGACGAATTTTTCCAGTTTTTCAGCGACCGACGGATTTTTCGTCGCGTATGATAAAGAGTTTTATAGTGTTGACATAAACGAACAATGTGTATTTTGAAATTCCCACGCGCCCGTAGCTGGCCGTCGATGAAGCGACGGAACACGATCTCTTATTGAAAAGCTGCGTGCACGTATATCAACTGGGAAATAAAATAAACTGTGCGCTTGCAGGATAAATAAACCGTGAGAAACTAACTTGTGCAATAAACTCAACGTTGATAGAAAAACAAATAATATAATGCGCCGGTAGTGTAGCGGAGTAGAATCCTGTTCTAGGAATATTTTAAAACTACTTTCACTTTTTTTTAATATTCATCGGTCAGCCAAAAAGTTAACTAGCGGAAGAGATTAGAATAGGCAATTAATAATATACAGTCTGAATTTCAGTCGAGAACCGGGCGGGAAATAAGAAACGAAACAAAAGGCTCGCGGAGATACAATTAAAGGGGGAGGGGAAAAAAAGAAAGCGATGCAAATTGGCTCTGGAACGGCCGGCGATCGTGATAATAAACCGTTAAGTTGCCGACGCCACGCGGGCGCGCACGGTGCGACCAGTGACGTCACTCGTGCCATTTTAACGAAGCGAGGAAACTGTTGTACTCCGGCCTGAGATATTGAATGGGGAATAAGTACGCGTCCCTCCTGCCTTCTCCGGCCACTGGAAGGTCATTGCACACTCGTAAACAAACAGGACGCGCCGTCTATAGTACGCTCGGCCGCGTCACTGAACGTACACACCGATCTAATACCTTGGCTTCAAGGTCGTCCAGTCATAATGCCCGGCTGCATATCGGTAATCGATTTAAATGCCGGCCGCGCCGAAAAATTCCGACGAAAAACCCGACCCAATTTCATGGTACACAAACATTTTTTCGAACTAGGTGTTCGACCTCTTCGTGGAAGGATTTTTTTTTAAAATCAATTATGAAACTCCAATTTCTATGTAATCAATTGAATTAAATTCGAAATCAAGACATTTCTTGAAGACAGATCATTTTTTCATTTTACGTACTCTCTTATACATTACACATAAAAATCGAACCTGTTTTCTCATACAACGGTGGAGCTGTTTGCCATTCATAGAATTATTAAAACGGTTTTGATTTGAAAACAAAAATAACATTTTTTCTGGATTCCACTTAGTTTAAACAACGTTTATTTCAATCAATGCCATCGTTCACTACTCCATCTGCGCAAATGTTTGATGTTTGTTCAGAATGTGGTGACAACTGAATGCAGTATTAAAAAAACTCCACAAGGTAGACGTAATTTACAATGTAGATTCATTGTTGGAATATGTTGATCGTAATGGCGCTTACTTACATGTATCTGAATAAAGACTGAAGATAGATTATATACGAGTTACGTGACAGTCAGCGGTAAGCGTTACATGAAGCTATAATTAAACGTACAAGTTTACGTCGCAGTGTCCTTGAAGAGGTTAATGGCGTTGAATATGAAAAATAGAAATAGTTGATAACGAATCTAACTTGTTAATTGAATATCGTCCGTGTCCACCGAGGAGTATGCAATTATTTTTATTTCTTCACGCCATTGAGCCCGAAGTCGTGTACCGGGACGGATTACGGCGTTGACCGTTAGGGATTCGAACATAGCGGTCGAGGTTACTACGACTCGGCTTTTCACGTTTGAAATTCAGGGTCGACGGCTCTCTGTCGTTGACGAGCGTGTCTGGTAACGCGAAACATCTTTCCTGACGTTTCTTGGTCTGCACGAAAGGGTTTAACCCCTTACCGTAACATTTTCTTTGCAGTCACAGTGATTACAATTTCCTCCAAAAATGTAGAAGACAAAAGAAGTTTAACATTCTCCGCTGTAAATTGCTGTATCATTATTCAAAACATGGTTTACCTTATTAAATATGTTGGTATCTAATCACTTACTAAACATTCGAGTATTGTATCATGTACGATTTTATATTGGTACAAAGAATTAATATAGAATGGAATTATCCTAGGACGAAAGAAATGTTTCATTATCGAGTTCAATCAAGAGTTAAATATTGACATAACCCTTTGCACTCGGAGCTATTTTCACTCGAAAGTCAAACATTTCTTCCGATCTAGAATAATTCCATTGTATATGACATTTTTCACTTTATGGATATGAAATTGCTATGCAATACCTGGTACAATACTTAAATGTTCAGTAAATAATAATCTAAACAATATTTTGAATAATGGTATAGCGACTTTATAAAACGAATCTTTAATCTCATCCAAAAAAGAAAAGCGTGACATTCACTTTGTTCGAATCTTTATCACGAGTCTGAGTCGTTAAAATACGAATGTATCTCGTACCATAAACAATTTTTATTTCTCCCAATGATCAGTCCATTGTCAAATGTCGATCAATCGAACAAGTATCGAGAAAGTCGATACACAGTATGACCTCTTCGCGATATGTACCTCCCGAAAGGGTCAAAAAGTCTCGAGCCCGTTGCAAAAGCGTGTATGTGTTCTTACCTGTTGCCAATGATCCTCGAGCGACGGCTGTGCGGAAAAGTATCCGGTGTCGTGTATGTCCTGCAACTCCCTAAATATGTTCCCACTCGGCAGGATATCCATGGTTACTCCGGTGTGCGAATGCGTTCGTAACTGGTGCGTGAACTCCGAGGGGGTGCACAGAGAGAGCGAGACGAACGACAAGGAGAACCGTCGAACGATACCGATTCAGAAAGACGAACCGTACCACGTAGCGTGATCGTGGAGAGCACACGGTGTCGAAGGGAAATCAACTGAACCGGACACGGTAGGTTTCGAACGAACCAAATAGAAGAACCGTGGTCTCGGTGGTTCTCGCGAGGGTACACACGGTCGGATGGACAGAGATAGAGAATGACAGAGGGAGAAAGACAGAGACTTTAGATGGCAACGCGGTCACTAACTGCACGCCGATACGCGGCTCGCGGCTTCAACGCACGCACGTACACGCAGCAGGTAGTGGTACGCACACGTGCTTATCATCGAAGAAGCACCGACGCGGTGGTCACAACGTCACGCCGTGAGCAGGATGACCGCGCGCGTGACACACACACGAGGTAAACGAGGATGGAGAGAGAAAGACAGAGAGAGATACAGGATGCGTGTGTATACAGAGGGAAAGAGAAAGAAAGAGAGATAGAGAGAGAGAGAGAAAAAGAGAGAGAGAGAGAGAGAGGAGGAGGAGGAGGAGTGCCGAACCACACGGTCAACTCTCTGTGTGCACGAGGAGAACGAGAGAGGGACCCGGCTAACCGCTTCCTTTTTCCGCGCGCGCACAAACACTACGAACACCGTTGCTTCGTACCGTGAGACCAATCACTCTTTCTCTCTCTAGCACGTTGCAGCGCCTACCGGCGTTTTACTGTTGCTGCTACTGCTCTGCCACACAGGCCGGCGCTAGTACAATCGTTGGAAAAGCACGCGGCACTGCACGAACACGATATGTACAGACCGGCGCGGCACAAACGAGGGGAGTGACAGAGAGGAGAGACACTCACTGGAACGAGGCTGGTTGCGCGACTCGATGCTCTGTCTGTTCTTGATAGCGTCGCGTACAACACGAGACACGAGCGACAGCATCCATCATACAAACCGGAGGAATCTTTCTCTGACCAGCGGTTAACGCGAAACGTCAAAACGCCTTCGATTGTTCTGCTTCTTCTTCTTCTTCTTCCTTCCTTCCGCCTTCGTTCTGTCACTCTAGACTCCTCTCCTCGTACGTGTATGTATCTTATCAGGCTCGAGAAATAGAATTACTTCGACAACACGCCAGATACGTTCACTTCCACTTCGCGTCTGTTCCGAGATTGCAAAACTCTCGTGTTACCACTGAACACACACGCGGCTCGCAAGTATACGACTACCGGCTTTCCCCTTTTCCTTTTTTTTTATTTATTTTTCATTTGTTACCCGCGACACTTCGATCAGCGGCGTCGCGTCACCGTTTACCCGATCGACGTCTGCTCCGATCACTGAACAGGATCCAGACTGTGGACACGAATGTCGCTGGGCATCGACGGCGATCGAACACCTACGAGATATTTAACACTCCGCAGGGAGCGACGATATCCCCGAGCGTTAATGCGTACAGACTCTTCCGCGCGAGCGCCGAAGAGTGACTGACGTTCCTTTACCATAACTGTACGCGAGCAGGGCCGAGAAACTCCGATCGGAACCGAGCGCGCACTCGGTGCCGGCGACGCTCTATCGCGGCCGGCGGCCACCGCGCGTCGTGGCAGCACTGATCGGTGGCGTCGCGACGCCGTTTACCTTTAATCGAACTAATTTCCAGAACGGAGAACCCCTTTGCGGCAAATCTGCCCGATTTCGCAAGGCACGTTCGACACATGGAAAACGTACGATACGCGCCGATATTCCACGGAATTACAGGAACGTTGAATCGCCGTCGGGAAATCGCCGATCTTTCAACTCCTGTTACTTTGTATAGAACCATCGTAGAATATTCTACGTCAGCTTGTTTTAAAGGGCCAATTCTCTATTTTTATCACACCCTGCTCAGCTTTTTTTTTCGGGGCCGATTTCTCATTCGAGACTGACTCGCGAAGCCGAAGCTGCCCTTTCCCGCAGTTTTGCGAATTTAAATGATTGCACAGAGTGTAACAATTTTTGGAGATTTTACTTCAATGTTTCCGTAGAAAGGGGAGTTTCTTCTTTGTAATGACACCTCGAAAATTGATACGCGATTTTTCGTCATGATTCCATTGCATTTTGAATGACATTGAGTATTTTTAGAAAATGCTAGGATATGAAATACAACAGGATTTAGTACGATTTTAACACATTACCGACCGGTGATTATTGCATATGTTTGAAAAATGTATGGTACATGGCTAAATTTTCATTTAGCATTTAGTATGAACTAACTAAGTCACCCTCAATAACGTCGTCTAATAGTTTCATTTAAGATTGCAATGTCAACGAAAATTTCTATGCTTCTTTTTGGTACAGCAGAATTATTGAAAATCCTATTAATAGGCTTCCGGTCGGTAAAGTGTTAAGTTATTTCAAATTTGAGAAGGCTACCA